>VWZS01005722.1:84287-153707 GCA_013397075.1 Rhabdornis inornatus | reverse complement strand
TTAAAAAAAAAAAAAAAAAAAAAAAACACGGGGAAAAAAAAAAAAGGAAAAAAAAAAAAAAAAAAAAAAAAAGACAAAAAAAAAAAAGCATGCTGGGGCAGGCAGAGCAGAGGGACGAAGGCGCGGAAGCAGGGCGGAGAGAGGGCAGCCGCCCCCCGAAAAGTTGCGGCGGGGCTGCACGTACCTGTATTGTTCGTGGTAGTGTGGACAGGAGCGGAGCGCAGGGCACGACGCGGGGCTCGGCGCGGCTCAGCCTCGCGTTGGCTGCCTACGAGAGCGGCCTGATTGGCTGTGGGGCTCTGCCGTTTAAAACAACCTCCTCGCCCGCTCATTGGTGCGACGCCTCATGAATATTAAGCACGGCCGCGCGGCGGTTGGCCGGCATGGGTGAGGTCATTCATTCAAAAAGAGCGCCCGCCGAGGGGGACAGGGGAGCGTAGCGAGCGCGGGCGGGAGAGTGAAGGGAAAGTTGGCGCGCGGGGGTCGCGCGCGCTCGCGGAGCTCCCACCACGTGTGGCAGAGGGGGACCGCCCCCCCTCCCCGAGCGGACACCGGGGGGCTCCAGCCATGCCAGCCCTGGGACCGGCCCCACCGGAGATCCGGCCCCGCTGCCAGCTCCGTGGAGCCACGGGCAGGAGGGGCAGCCCCGGTAGCATTCCGGGGGGCTGACGGGAAGGACCCCCAGGCCGACAATAGCGCGTTATTGCTGCTTTCTGCCCTAAAGTCGTAACGGGTGGTTCCAGTTGCCGCGCACTGTTTGCGGAGCTGGCTACTAGTGCGCATAGTGGAACCGAGCCCAAAATAAACTATGCTGACAGTCTCAACACACAACGGGTGGAGAAGAAACTACAGAGCAAGAAACTGCGTGTTTGTGTGAGGAGGAACAGAGTTTTACTCACTCGTTCATCAAATAAAGAATCCAGTTGAGTTACTAGTTCTTACACACTTCTACAATTTGTTTGGTATAACTTTCCAAGAGCTCCTTGTTATTAAAGAGGCTGGTTGCATACAAGGAAGTTTGTGAAGGGTGCCCTGCTGACTGAAACCAGCCCAGTATGGCTCTAGGGCTCCTTTGGCTCTCTGGAAAGAGCTGTTTCATATAGGGCAGCTGCCAAATGGTTAAACTGGTATTCGTGGCTGACCGCAATTGTTGGTTGGCTCTGAAAAAAAAGCTGTTATTTTTAAGTATGGAGCAGTAAGACTCAGAAACTACCTCATACTGTTGTGGGCTGTTTGCAACTGCCACCCTGCTTTGATAGCCAGAAGAAACAGTTGCCCTCTTTGAGGAGCAGATAGTGAAAAGAGGCCTCCACCCTGAGCTGAGGCACTGTCAGGCAGCAGGGTTTACCAGATACTGCTCTGTGGAAGTGCTTATGGCTATAATAACATATGGTCACAAGTTGCCTTTGCTGGAAGAGATCAAAACAAAACAAGTGATGAGACACAGAAGAGTGCCAACCTCCTGTTGAGAGACCCACTGGGAAGCATGCAGAATTTCACCCAGGATTTTAGCTAAAGTCCTGACTGGATTTCTCCCTTAGGGTACATCTCAGGCAGTCTAGCAAGCATCCAATCCAGTTGTTGGCCTGAGTACATAATATGCTTATAGAGACCTTAGAGCCATGTCCTTGGGCTTTTCAAAGCACATATGATAAAATCAGTCTTACTAGCCTCTTGCCCTATTTCTACCTTCTCAAACCAAAAGTATAAAACGAGTCCTAAACATTAATGAGGTTACCTGAGGGACTGTATTCTGCAGCATCATCATAAAATAAGACAAGCAATACTACTGCAGGATAATCTCTTTGTAGCTGACACACATCCCTTTCACCTATTTTTAGGGATACTTTCAAGTATTCCAAACTAGTTGAATAATTAAGGCTTTTTTCCAGGCTCTTGAGTTGCACAATTTTTTTATTTTGCAGCTCTTTCTTCCTCAAACACTACCTCAACCTCTAGAGCACACCAAGCAGAGAGCATTACTAAGGGGATGGACAGACTGTTCAGAAACTGGCTTAGGAGAGGCACCTGGCATTGAACATGCTGTCCCATAGTGATCTCCAGAGCATCCCCTTGAGTTCTCATCAGCCAAAGGAAACATTCCCTAAGAAGCTTGTTCTAAGAAGGCCAGGAAAGTTTTGACAGCTGGCCAAGGGGCAAAGGAGATATTTTGGTAGCTGGGAGACAGCTGGGTTGGAGGTTTTATCCTAGCACTTGCAGCACGCTTTTGAAAGCAGCATGCTACTCTTTGCATGCTACACTTTGCAGCATGCTACTCACCCCCAAAACTACCACTGCTGCAATTCTCCTGCAGTGCCCTCAGCCCCCACATTGCACCTGGGCCCTGTGTCTGGGCCCTTTCCTGCCATGCACCAAGAAAACAACCCAGAAAGTTAGTTGAGCAAATCTAACCCTTTACTGCAACCTCTTCCAGTCCATGCAGGCCCCCTTCCTCATTCAGCTCACTTGTCTTCTCCTGGCCCCTTTTGGAGACAAGGCAGCTCACTAACCCAGCAAAAAGTAAACAAAGCCCAAAATTCTACCTCCTAGGTTACTTTTCTGCTGGATTAGTGGACTGAAGCAGTGTACCAAGGATTCAGGTGACTACCAGAGCCAAGGCAAAGAAAGGAGTGTGCAGAAGGATACAGGCAGCAGCAAGTGTGGGTTTGGTAAATTTTAGGGAGTTTCGGGGTTGTTGTTTTTTGGGTTTTTTTTAATATTACATATTACCATGTACTTAACTATAGGAAGCATGAGAAGAAAACCACAACTAAAAGAAACTTCGGGATGCCTGTCTTATGGCACAGCAGGCAGCAATGTTTGCACTGATGCTAGGAGAGCTCAATACGTAATTCTGAACATTCCCTTCAAAAAGTCCTGACCTGGTCCCCACCAGGCAGGATTTATTTTGCCGACACATGTTACATTTTTAAGCAACTGTCAGCCATACCCTACATCCCACAGCAGGGACCCTGGTCAGTCAGTATCTTGAATATAAGGACTGAGGCCTAAAATGTATGAGGCCAAGGTCCCATAGCAAACAGACAGCTCCTAATACTTGCAGTATCTTTTTGCTGAGAAGATGAATGGCAAAGACCTGTCCCAGGCAGAGTCACCAAACACTGAAGGCTTCTGGCCCTTGTACATCATGTTGGTGCTGTCCAAGAAACAGCAGAGATACAAACAGCTGAGTCCATGCTGTTACCTGCCAAGATGAAGCAGTATTGTCTCTTCCACTGGAGATGATGGAACAGTGAGGCAGCTGTGAAAAAATCTGGAATCACTGAGGGCCCCTCCAACAAATCAACAGACTACATAAATATACTTTAAATTCAGGAAAGTCATCCACAAATTGCCTTCTTCTGCTCCCTGTAATTGCCTGAAGTCTAGAGTAAGTTCACATGTTCTTCAGCCAACAGCCACACCTCATCTGAACATTAGCGACTGCTTGGTGGGATTGGCCTTCTGACTGCTCCATCCATCTTCTGTTGTGCCAGAGGGCCACCAAATTAAGGCCCGACTTGTACTTAAGCTATTCAGAAATAAAAATGCTGAAAAGGACCAGAGCTATAACTGAGCTTGGTGGAAAACATCTTCCTCATGGGCAGCATCACCTAGTAGTAGCTAGGAAGAGGCTGGTATGACTTCACATACTGAAATTGTAAAGCATCTCAAGTGAATTGGAAGTACACTAGTCACAGAAAAATTACTTGGGGCTTCAATACAACGATATCCCCAAAATGAGCTATTGTGCTAAAAAACTTCCCAAACATACACCATAATATCCAGGAAGAATAAGATTTGCCTGGTTCCTATTTTGGAGGGGCAGCTCAAATACACAGTGCATTGTCAAAGCAGTTCCCTTACTGAGGGGCTTCTTGGACTCAGATTTGACAGCATTTCTGGGAATAGCCAAAGAGCTCCTCTGGTGTGTAGCTTACAAGTTTGGATATGTGCTATTTCACCCCATCAGCCTTCATTTTTCAGTGCTGATAGCTGGATTTCCACCTATCTATCAGCTGACGCAGGTATCAGAAAACCAAGAAAGTTTGCAGGGGCAAATAGCTGCAATGAGGTATTGGATACCAATACAGCATCAGTCCATTTGCTCTTTGCCCACCTTTGGAATATGTTGAGCCCATGACTGTGATGTTAAATTAGAAGCACCTATGCTGTTGTGCTCCTGACCATAGCACTGGGGAGCTTATTCAAGGCAAGGAGTAGAGGAGCCTTCAAGAAATCTCATAGGAAAGCTGTCTGCAGTCCTCCTGAGATAAGAAGCAATTTTCTGAGCCTTCTAGGCCCCAGAATGCCATTGGTCACAGAAAAAATTGAAGTATCCCAAGAAAAAACACAGTTACTGTTCACAGGGTGAGGAAGTTCTGGAAAACATTTGTGAAAAATATTCAGCTCTCTCAGGTATGCAGTGTGGTTCCCATGAGATGCTTCAAGCAACCTGGACATCCAATGTCAGCACACTAAAGATGTGCTCACAGTCCTGGCAGAAATGCCACATCAGGGACATCCCCTCTGTCACAAGGGTTTAGCTACAAGGCAGGTGCCAGCAGAAGGCACCCTCCACAAGGCATCCTCCATTAGCCTCATTCATGGCCCTTTCCGAGGTTAGGACCACAGTGCACTCAAACGGTTCTCCCTCTCAGCAGTCCTGTGAAACTGTCCTAGCATGGGCACAGCAATCCCAGCACATCATCAGAGGTATCAAACCATCTTGACCTCAGCCAGTAATCGCATTGTGGTCACTGAGCTGCAGTTCCAGCAGGATAATTATAACTGCATTTGGAGCTTTCACTTCTATCTTCATTGCATCTCTTCAACACTTGTACACGCTGGCAAAATTCTCTAGTGGAGACTTGACCCGAATGAAAAGGCTAATATCAATACATCTGTAGGGTTCTGCCAGCAATTAGGAGTAAGGATGGGGGGAAATCCGTCCTAGGAATCTAACAAAGCCAGGAAACCTTTTTAAGCAGAAGCAGCCTATCAGAGCGACAGAGTTGACATTTAAGGGTGGATGGGCAATAGCGGCATGAAAAGTGTTAAATGACCTGTTTATCTCACCAGCATATTCATTAGGCTAGTTAGGGGGCTGTTTCAAAAGCCTTCAGTATGGACCTGACTTCTCCCACCGATGACCTTCTGTGCTAACATGCAATGGAGACGAAGAGGCTCAATTAACCCTTCTCTAACTGGTATAGTCAAAAGCTGATTGCAGAAGTTTCATTTACAAGTCCAAATTTTCTTTTATTTTATTTTTAAACCAAAAGTTTAACTTTAGTAAAATGAGGAAGAATCCCTCCATACAAAACCCTCGCAAATCTTGTAACACTTGGGATTTCCACACATGGATTTTCTGATGCCTACAGCCTGAGGCTGAATTCCAAGTCCTGTAACTATAATAAAATATGTAATTGCTCACTGGGATCTCAGCCAGTTAAAATATTTCGTCTTTAACCTATGGAACAAAAAGAATTATCTTAAATTCATGCTGAAAGTAGAAAATAAAATTAGCAACGGTGTTTAAGGAGCTTGGCAGCATGAAAGTTCAGAGAGATAGAGGTTAATCTGTTCCCAATTCAACTATGAGAAACCTTATGTTCCAACAATTAAAATATTAGTCTAAATGACCAGGTGACCTCACAAATTCCCTAATGGGATGGAACAGCCTGTTATCCCCTGTAGCCATATCTCATTAAGCTGACACCTCTGCAGGAGTAGGATACACTCTCAGTTGCACACACAAAATTAATTATTGTCAAATGCACTTCGTGGGGAGTGACGTGAGAAATACAAGTTAAAATAACTAACAGTCATACTATGCAGCAGTTCAAAAACTCCTTGCAGTATAACCACAGGCAAGATAAACAGAAACTCACGGTTACCTTCACAGGTGCAGCCCCCCCGTCACATCATATTGTCCATATTCCTCTTGAGGCTTTTTACTTTATTTTCTATTTCCTCTCCCTGTTTTTGCTTCTCTTTACACTTCTCTTTCCCAGCAAATGCTGCCAGGATGCCCAGGGGGTGGCAGGCAGGCAATTTGCCCCTGCACACCTGCTCCACAAGATTTGCCGCCACAGTACAGCACTGTCTCCAGTGTCACAGTGAGTCAGGGAGTGACATACGAAATCCTTGGCTAGAGAGAAGGGAAGATGAGTTTTCTCCACGGGAACTGTTAACTGAGTGCTTGGTCCCTTCCCCATCCAGTCAGGCTGCTGGGCCATCAGCTGCAGGGTTGCTTTGCACAGTCCAGCTTCTTCAGCTGGCATCTTAAGTAGGCTGAAGGTCTGGGTGTAGGAAAACACAGAGAGCATTGGGTGATTCCAACCGGGTGGGGAAACACACTGCTAGCACAACAAGGCTTTAGGAAGGGTTAAAAATCTAATTGTCAGAAAAGACATAAACAGCATAGGTGCTGCAAAGGTGGAGAGGAAAGCAGCTTTTCTTGATCTATGACCTGCACTACACTGCTGGGACTTAAGATCGCCAAAACTGACTGTAAAGCTAGGAAAAGAATACATTGTCCATATGCATGTAGATGCAGGAGAAGCAAAGGAAAAAAGTGAATTGAAGTTTTAAGTGTTTACAGTTTAGGGGAATATTTAATTGGTTGTAAAAAAACTCTTTGGGGTGACACGATCACAGGATGAGTCTTGCCTTTGAAGGGTTGAGTGACCTTCAGTTAAAAAAGGGAGGTGAAAAACTGGCTCAGGAAAGCCCTCAAAGTCCCTTAAGCTTTCCCCACGACCTCTCTGTCCCCTATACCTTTTTTTTTTTCCATTCTTATAAATCTGTTCAGAAAATATTGTTTCCTTTTTGGTATCAGTTTTGTGCCATCACTTCACCATAGCAACAGACAGCAAACAGCAGTTCGAACAACTGGAAGTTGTTGGCATACTCAGGTAGGCTCTCCTGCTGCAGCAGCCTTGAGTGACTCCCTGCTTTTGGAAAAACATTTAGTTGCATAATTCCAGGTTTATTTCCACTAAAAGAGAACATACACAATTAATTAAATGCCACCAATTAAACTATCATTAAGGCAGGGATATTTTCAGTACTGCACTTGTATACAGCTACACTATTATGACAGCAGCTACCGCAGCACACCAGGCTGATTTTAGACTATCTCAAGTCCTGGAGACAGACATGGGCCATAAACCCCCAAGGGTAACTGGGCCCATCCTGGGAAGTTCCCCTGCATACACCTCTGTGCTGGCACAGGCCAAACTGCCAGGAAAGCCTGAGGTACCAGAGTCTGGGGGTGAGATTTTTTGAAAGATCACAAGTCCAGCTGCCTCCCAAGCAGTGCCCAGCAGTGAGAATGGATGTGAGCTAAGACATTAGAGCAAAAACTGAAGCACATGAGGCTCAAACTTGATACTGGACCATGCAGGTATTTTGGCAGATCAGCAGGAAGATAAAGAGGTCAACAGGATGATGAAGCAATGAAGGGGTGGAAGGGAAGTTTTGCAATGCACAGTTGGGACTTACATGAATATCTTTACATCACTGAAAAGCACAGGAAAGTCATAATCTGTGACAAGGAATCTAACTCAGGCTGCTACCAACAAGTGCTTACATTGATCCTTGATGATGTTGAAGGAATAGTTGTTTTGGGGAGAAATTTTATAATAAAGTGGGTAGATTTCTGCCAAGTGTTCCCAAATTCTTCTTGCGTTACATTCCTTGGACATCATGTTTTGTTAACATATTTGATTCCTGTTTTGCTTAGGAATGTAGGAACATTACAATGAATGAACAGAAAACATATTTACAGTGAAAATGGTTTTTTAATTGTTTTATTTATGCACATTCTTTTTAGAGACATACATATGTATGCAAGATACATTAAGAATCGCTTTAAAGGAAGATGAATTTCCCCCCAAAAACTGTGCTATTTAAATTTTCTTTTAGGTTTGTTAACCCATTTTAGGTTTAAAAGACATTGTCTATTGAAACTGGGGAGTGTGTCGTATACCTATAATTAACTTTTTTGTTAATTACAACTTCTCATATCAAGACAAGTGCTTGATAAAATTCCTCCAAATGTCTCAGGTTTCTGCTTTTCCCCAACTAAAAGTGGATGATTTTCAAAGAAAAACAGCTTCAATGATGAAAGAAAGACAAACATACTGAAAATATTAAAGCAAAATAAAAATAAAAAAATCTGCCAAACTTCTTTCCCAGTATCATCAGTGACAACACACTTTCAGGATATCAGCAGCAGCCCAGTGTGGCATTTAAGAATATCCAAATAGCTTAGACCCTGCACAGCCCCTGCTGTTCTTTGATTTATAAACTGATATTCAAATCCTGACATCCAGTTACAAAACCGCACTGAATTCACTAGCCTTTCACAGATGAAGTTCAGGACAGAATTCAGCTTTGAGTTGCTTAATTTTAATTGGCCCATAGTATGTTTGGTATTGGGAGATAGTTTTTTCCCACCACTACACAAATTGGAAGATAAAAATTTAGTAACTAAAAATGTTTTCCAGAATCCTATTTTTCCTGAGGGAAAAAAAATGTAATTACATGTAAATGGCAGAGTTATTTGATCTTACTGTGAACATGATAACTTTGGTGTCTGGATTGTCTTGTGTTCTTTCTGTCCTTCCATCAGCTCATTTGTTTTCCATGTGGCTGCTTGTGTACTTACTATTGTGTCTGGTTATTATATGCTGAATATGGTTGTTTTGCACTCAGATTTATTCCCAGCCTGAAAATTATTTGAAAACAGGCAGAACAAGGGGGAGAAACACAGCCATCATTTGAGAAACTCATACAGTAGAGTGTTCAAAGGCTTCCTTTCAGATTTCCCTTCCCTGCCAAGAAAAGGCATTGTTACAGTGACAACCCAGAGGCGTGTATTACAACAGGAAAATCATATGGGATGCAAAATTAAAATGTCAGTCACAGGTGAAGAATCAAGGCAATAGAGGAGTGCATACACAGAACTGCTCTTTTCTCCCTGCCTACTAGAGAAAGTTGGCAATGCCTTGTCCCTGCAGAAGTGATACCGTGAGATGTCCAATGCCTATGGCAGGGTAGTGAAGCATCCTCCCAGCACCATGTCCTTCCTTGTCTCTGCTCAGAGCAGTGACTCCCCAGTCACCAATCAGCTTCAGTGCCCCGAGTGCTCCCCGGCTGGGTCCTGCTCCTCTCTAGCCAAGCTATCTCCCATCTGACCCTCTGCTCCTCTCCCAGCTCCTGGAATTGTTCAGGAGTGCCAGCACAGCCAGGTCTGTTGACCCCATCAAAGAAGAGGTGACTTTTTGATGCCTCAAGCTATTGTGGCCACACCAGTGGGATTCTGCAGCACAGCCTGAGTGTGAGTGGGACTCCTACACTGTGTTAGGGTTTCTTCAGGGGAGCACAGGGCTGATACCTATGCTCAGCCAAAGATTTGAATCACTCCTGGTGACAATTTAAGTCAAGCTGGTGTAGATCCAGATAGAAATCAGGTGGGATTTCTCCACACACAAGAGCACTGTATTTCTGAATGACAGATTATATGGCTCCTTCAGTTCCTCTACTTCCAGTTACTAAGCATTTCTTCCCTCTTGTAGCAATTCTGGCCAGCAACCCCCACTACTACTTACCCTCTCTGGATAATCACACCCCTACAGTACCTCTCACAGCCTAACGTTTTACATTGAAATCTGAGAAGCTCTGAATAATCCTAATAGCAGTTAGGCAGCGGCATTTGCACAATTATGATATAAAAGGTAAGTGTGCTCCCACCAGCTCTCCATTTAAATTTATAGTGATTGGTTCCATACAGTAACATGGTAAATGAAAAACATCCCCCAGCCTTCATTTGAGAAGTTTATAGTAAATAAAAAAATGCCGAGGGTTGTGTGTTGGCATCCAGCCTGGCAGCTCTCCGTGCAGGAAGGGGATTCAGGCTCCTTTTCCTAGGCACACATAAAATGCTGGGTGACATACAGCTCTGCTCTGCCAGGAGCATGGCTGCAGCAAAAGCCTGAGGAAGTCAGGCTGCTGGTCCTAAGGAGCCTTCTCTGCCTAAGCCTAGGCTGGGAGGGCTAAGGCAGAAATCACCTGTGTTGTCCTGCAACCTGCTTTCCAGAGACACTCTGGGATCTTTCCAGGGTTTGGTGCTGTACCATTTCCTAGCTACAAGGCAGAATGGATTCCCTGCTTAACTGAATACACAGTGCCCTGATCACACTAAACAAGGGCTGGCAACCGTCACATGTGTCAAGTGCTGACTAAATATTTTTTTACAAGGAACACAGACCTGGAATATTTTTAAACCTTCTCCAGAGACTAAAGGCTGCTCTGTTGTTCTGAGTTTAGACTGCAGGGAAAACAGGTCACTCATGAGAATTTAATTTCAGTACCTGCACTAGTACCTTTAGAAAATGCAACTTGGATCTGACTCTGACTCTCACAATTAATTTGCACATGATCCTGTGCAAGTTAATTATAAGAAAGGTGTGATTCTGCTACACAAAGCCAAGCATCTGGGGGATACTCAACTTGATCCTGCTCAAAGTATATCACTCCTAAGTGAAAACATCAAGGTACCTGCTCCTCTGTGCTCCTTCTGTCTGAGGCCACCCTGGTAGCCTGCAGGTCCCCCTCTGCCCCTCAACACCAGACCCCATACCACAGCTCTGGAGTAAGAACAGCCAGTACAAGCTACACAGTGAGAAGTGCCCATGGCTGCTCTCCTCAGACCAGCTCCAAGAAGGGTCCTGCAGCCCAGTAAACCAACACAGCAGGCACCAGAGGGGCTTTCATCATCTTTACACTCCCAACATCACCTGTGCATTGATTCTACAGGCCCCAAAACCTCCTTCCTTAACATGAGCTTGCATTGCTTCTCCTGGTGAGGAAGGGCAAATCCTTCAAGCTTTCACATCTTCATCAAGCTGTTTCCTTAACAGCACTCAACACTCTTACACTGCTGCAGTGTCCTGACACTATTTTTTCCCTCATGTTCCTCTCCATCCATTTAATCTTTAAAATAAATAAATCAAAGAAGGCATTGCTGACTGAGCCTCAACCCTAAACAGCCCATATTACTGACAGGTCCCTGCTGTGACTCCTCTTCCCCAGAGCTGCCAGACACAGCACACCTTGACCTGTCTCCACCACCATGGTTCAGCCTTCCCACATAAGGGATTATTGTCTGCCTCTAATTTGCTGCAATTTCACACCAAGAAATGAATGCCAATGTTCCTATGAAGGGGAAAGTCACCAGTCGTGCAACATCCATTGTCAGATTGCAGCTCCTGGCTTAGCTGGTTGTGACTGGCACCTACCTTGCAATCCCTTCATTATTACATCTCAAGGCTCACCCCATACTTTGGGAAATTCTCCCCTACCTACAAGAGGACACAAAGACGAACGGACCAGTTTGTGTTTCTCAAGGCACACTGGAAAGTCAGTGGTGAGCCCAGGAAGGGTTGTGCAAAACTGCCTTACTAAATCCCTCAGGAGGAAAAGTTACAGTGCCCTCTCCCCCAGCTCCGAGGCTTCACACTCCAGCAGCACGTTCCTGCTCTGCCTTGCACATCTGCTGAACTAGGGTAAAACTGGACACTGCAGAGTTATGATTGGTTTCACCAGGGTAAGTCACTGCTGGAGAGGTCCCTCCCTGCTGTAGGAGAAATACACACTTCTCCCTCTCTGCTCACACACCCTGCCCTTGTGATAATGGCACAGTTAGAGGCAAAGCCTGTTATGAGGTCATCATCTCTCCTCCTCTTGCAATGTCCAGAAGTCCCAAGGCTTGTGGCTACTGTGCCACCCTATAAAGGCAGAGGAAGGGTTTGGGGATCCTTAATAGACCACCTTCACACAGTACTCCCCAATCACAGTACTTCGGAGCAGCATAGGCAGCTTTACCTTTCATGAGCACTAACTGAAGAGCTCCAGCAGAGCTAGCAGCTAGCTTGGCTGCAAGAAGAGTTAACTCGGTGGAAGGAGGCGGGGGAATATAAGGCCTTCCCTTCCCTGTTTGTCAGATAACAGGTCACACATGCTTGCAGACAGATCCCAAAGCCTGACTCTACTCTCACATTTCTTCTCTTCCTTTCCCTGATGCTTTCCTGACATATCTTCTTGTGCACTTTGCTCAGCTTTTGAAGTAACACTCCTCACTGCTTGTTCTCCTTCCCACTCCTTGTCACTGAAGTCCTGCTGCTGTCATCACACTCCCATCAAACTTCTCCTTTCAACTGTGCGTTTCCACGCTGTCTCTCCCAACTGTCACATACGCTTCTGGTTCAAACATCTGTTCCTCGTCCTCCCAGGGAAGCTGCTCCAAAACAAGCTGCTTTCTGTCTGAATGGCAGGGAGGATAGATTTGGTTGTACATGTGGCACTACACGACCATCACGCTGCCAAGTGAAAGACTCCTCTTCTGTGATTTGGTGACATCAATTCCCAGGGCTCCAGGCTTAGGACCTCCTTATGCTACCAGGAAGAAGAGTGAGAAGCCTGTTTATTTGCACCTTACAGCCTGGTTGCTCAGGGCTAAGCCTCTGCTCTGCAGGAAAGCAAAGGAAGGGAATACTTTGCCGCCCTGCACAGAGGGAAGGTCTGCCTGATCATTCTCTGTTACAGGTAAAGGAATGCCCATGCAAGAATGTATCAGCCCAGCAGAGTACCAAGAGGCCAGCAAGGAACTGACAAATTATAGAAGCATTGTGGCTACCCAGAGCCCAGTAGTTGGTGTTGCCTGGTGATCTCAAAGGTCTTCTGTCATTGCAGATGAGTCTAAAGCTAGTTCCAAACTCGAAGTGGGGGTAACCCAGGCAGCATGGTCAGCAAGGTATCCTGCACAGTCTCCCAATACCACGGGGCTCAGAGGTAGAGCACATCTCCAGGTCTGTGCAGAGACCACAGTGGCCCCACTACCTGCACACCCAGCTCTGCTGGCAGCCTTGGGCTGCCCAGCCTCACTGACACCATCAGGAAAGAGAACAAGTGGTCTCTGGCCTGCTACTTGCTCTGTCCCCATGTGCTGGCTGGAGGCAAGGCCCCAAAACAGGTGTCAGAACTTAGAGAAGAAGGTTCAGAGAGCTTTTATCAGCATTGCTAAGTTCTGCCCATTGTGAAGAAACAGAAATGTAGTTTCTATTCTATTCCCTTTTCAGCTGCTTATAAGTTTTTCAAACAGATTCCTACTCAGGGTGAAATGTTCAGTGCTTGGTCTCAGATCAGAGATGATTTCTTTTATTTTCCCCTACAGGAACTGTGAGCAAAATACTAAATGGAGTAGATTTGGAGTTTGGGGAACACGAGCAATCAATATATCCCTCTTGTTCCCTCTGATACCATATGTTCCAGTTGGAAATTTTACACTTGCAGACTGGTAACTCATAAATGGTGGAGATGATAGACCTCAAATGTTCTCACTGAGACACAGAAAACAAATCCAGATTTAACAAAATAATTGGTTCAATACTATTACAATGAGTTTAAAGAATTCTGATAATGTTTTCCCCTTCCACCGTGTCCCAGGAAAGACAAGTACACACATTTTATTTCAATCTCTCTGCTATAATTTTAGGGATAGCTGACAAGAGGTGGTTTTTGTTAAGATGTATCTATTTGCTTTGAAATTCAAAGAAGTTCAGCACTTGGAAGCTGCCAGAAATCACAGACTTATTATTCAAGGAACTTTTGAGCTGTGCTGTCAAACCCATCAGAAGTTTGTACATTCAACAGCTCCCATTCAATGCATTTTTGTGCTCATTTACAAACTCTACAGTGGAATTCCTTGAAGCTTTACTCCCCTCAACTCGAAACTCGCTTAAAACTAAAGCCAGAGAACCCCAGTGCTCTTGTAAAGGCATGTTTGGAAACCCAGCATTACAGAAGCAATGGCACCCTGATTATCCTCACTTATTGTGTCAGCTAGGTCACTTACAATGTCACAGTCTAGATGATTTTTTACTTCAAAGTCAGTCCTGCAAACTCCAGGCAAGCTTCAGATAACCTGTTAATACCCTGTATGTTGGTATAAATGCAGAAGTTATAAGACACAGACAACGAGCTTTAAGCACTGATAGTTCCTGATCACAAGTGCTCCATCATGACAAGATTCATGTATGCACCATAACCATAGATGGTTATATACATTATATTTTCCAGGGGCCAGGTTTGTTAAGGGAGACAATACCATCCCTATTTCCTTCTCCCATTCCCACTGCATAGCACAGATGTCCTTTTGAATGTGACTGGGGAGACACTGAACAGCTGCCCAGCCCATCCTGCTTCCCCCACTCCATCCATGGTCCCATCCACAGCCGAGAGAGACACTACTGACAGCTCACATGTATTTAACAACTTGGGCAGCAGGTGACTACCGAAACAGCCTAGCACATTGTGGCATAGTAAAACAGCATAGAAAAAACACCCTGTTTGGGCAAAGAAGTCTCCTGACCTGGAACTCACCACACACCAGGGCTGGCAGACCATCCAGGAGGCAGATGATGGCTCTCTTCCAATCCCACTGACCAAAGTGACCCAGCAGCCACCTGGAACGTAGCAAGAGACAAAATCTCTTTCAAGCAGCTCCCAGCCTGCCTCCATAACATCTGGCACAAGCTACTTTAACCTCAAGCTCCTGATCTCTTTGATCTCACAGATAGTTATGTACCTTAATGATTCATGATTGCTACTTGAGTCCCACCTGCAAGCAGGGAAGCCTCCACACCGGCCTACAAAGGTGATGGGATAGCTATGGGCTCACTTCCCCGACCCCTCCTGGGAGCTACTTCCTTAGACCAGTCTCACAGCATAGTAATTCTATTAAGTGCTATGGAATTAATCATGATTTATGCCAGTTGAAAGGAGAGAATAACCAAATCCTGTATCCTCACTTCTTGAGCTATGGGTACTGCTCTAATCTTGCTCATACTCTGACGTGCTTGATTCCAGCCAGGTTGTTAGAATTACTTTGTGCTTGTACCCTTAAGTTCTGTTCATTCTTTGCCGTAATTCCTTGCTGTGGCTTCTGGAAAAGTGTTTTTCTCCCTCCACTCCCCACAATAAATGAGTTTGTCACTTGAAATATATTGCCAATGTGTTACATGTCCCACAGTGTTTGTGGTTATATCAGAAGTGTTTGTTTATAGCACCATAATTCAGCAATACCTTGATTACAAGAGAGATGATGATGTAACTCACTGTGGCTTGAGAGATTATTATTTTTCTTTTCCTTTAATATAAAATGTTAATTTTCAGTCAATACACTGAAAGAAAAGGATGCAGTTGTTGCCCTAGTAACCAGCTGCCTCATAAACCATAAGATGGTAGGGAGCACAAGGTGTTAATTGTTCCAAGTGCTGCTTGCAGCCAGGGGTAAAAGCTAGAATGGGAGAAATCACAAGAAACATCTGGGAAGATAAAGTCAGCTGGTGTTTGGTTGGAGAAAGCCTAGCAGGTAGGGCTAAAGTGAGAAGTACCACTGCCACCAGAGGTGCAGGATGAGCGGAATTGTGGCCACATGTGAAAGAGGTCCTAAGTGAAGCCTGCAAGAGCACAGCACACCTTGGAAGCTTGATAGGTTTTTACCAGGCACACTGAGGGTTCAACACTCCATCACCACAGGTAGTAGCTCTTCCTGACAATGCTCATTCCCTTCTCCTGACCAAACTCATCTCCATCTACCCTTCTGCTCTGTGTCCTGATGTCTCGGTAAGCTCTGCTCCAGAAGGTTCCTTCCTTCAGCATGAAATTAGGCTTGTCCTTCCTGTCACACACCTAGCTGGGTTGCAACACACCTTCACTGCCCTACTGAGCAGGTCCTGCTCTCCGGCTCTTTGCATGGCACAGGTTGGCACAGCACAGCACCAACATCTTGCTGGATGTTCCTGCTGTGCTCATCCTGGCTCTGCTTACTGGGAGCAGTTGATGGCCAGGAGGGCAGACTGAACACAAAGCATCTGTGCCTCTGCCACAGCCTCCTATGAGGGACAGCCCCTCAAATCCAGTGGGTTTTGTGCTGGGGCTGGGAGGCAGCACCAGGAGGACTCTGTCTGCAAGGGGCCTCAGAGGGAGAAAGGCTGCATGAGGTCTTCTCTCCCATCTCCCCTCTTTCTGATGAAAGCAACCTAGCAAGACAGCAGCCTTATGCTCCACAGCATCTGCCACCTCTCCCCTCTCTCCCCCTGCCCAGCCCCATCCACCTGGAGACCAAACACGAATACTGTTGGGTCTGGGGAGGTGTTCTGCTTTGTAGCAATTTACCGTATCTGAATGCCCACTGAACCTGCCAGTATGTGCATTTCCTTAGGGAATAAAGGCAAGGAGTGCAGAAAAGACGGTATATTTGCAAGATAAGCCCCTCCCAGGGGCAGGGTTATGCTAAGAAGGAGCCTCTGCCCCAGCACGGGACCTGGATTACATCTACACAGCACTAACAATATGGAGAGGAGGGCTCATGTCCTGCAGAGAAAAAGGATGGGACACCAGTATTTTTTCCCCTTGGACTCTATTGTCCAGGGATGTATTCCTGTCTTGTTAACTTCTGGAGGGCAGTTTTTCCCCCTTTTGCTTTTATTTACTAACTCTTGGTGTCTATACTTTGCAATAAAGACATTGCAGTGAGCCATGCCACAAAGCCTTGAGTGCAATCTAATGACATGTCACACTGGGGATGAAGCCTACATATAAGTAGAGGCTTATGTTCTTTCTCTTGCTTCCCCTGGTACAGTTGCCCATGATAATGCAGCCACCTTCACTGCAGCAGAGCCTGATGTAGACCTCTGCTGCTGATCAGGGCTGGGATTTCTGCCATTCATACTTTACACTAAGAAAACACAGTTTGAGTGGATAAAGCTGAGAAACCATGAATTTTTCCAAGCAGAGAGTACCTGGGCAGCACTTCAGATAGCAAAGCTGCATTTTAAGTGGGATCTGTGGGAAAGACTGAAAAATAAAGAGGAATGAGTGTGGTTGGGTAATTAGATTATAAAATTGAAGGCTCTGGAGTTTAGCCTAGAAATATAACCCAGTATACACAGCTGTCTTGCCTGCTCACTCTCCTACTGCTGGCAGCACTGTCTTAGCCCAGCTAGGAGATCTGTCCTTCAGAGCCCAAACACAGAAATGCACTTGTATAGCACAGAATCAATGGCACAAGATCAATCCTGCCCTCTACCAGTCTCCCAGCACCTGGATTTACTCCCCGCAGGTGATGCAGGGTTGCAGAGAGGTGCTGCAGGACTCAAAGTGGCTATAGGGAGATTGGGCACTGGAACAGGCTCCCCAGGGAAGCGGTCACAGCACCAAGCCTCCCCGTTCAAGAAGAATTTGAATAATGTTCTCAGGAACACGGTGTGATTCTGGGGCTGTGCAGGGTCAGGGGCTGGACTTGACGATCCTTCTGGGTCCCTTCCAATGCAGGATATTCTATGATTCTATGAACTCTCATGCATATCTCCTGCCAGTAAATACTACTGTGGCTCTGTAGAGGGTGGTGTTTCAGGGTAAAAAGGGCAGCAGAGCCAGTCTGAAAGGAAAACTGGGGGTGGTTATGCTTGCTGGAGTGACTGTTTTCCTAAATTCAGTTTTCAAATTGCTGCAAAGCTGAAAAGCAAAGCAAAGGCAAGTTCTTTTTGACTTGAGAAATCCATTAAAAATAAAGCAAACTCATTTTGAAAGGCATTTTGTCAGCTGCCCTATTTTTAGGATTGACTCCTACAGGTCCTTCCTTCAATGATAACAGTTTTGCCTGAGCAATGACTAGGGACTGCAGGATTTAGGCTTTTAATAAAGCAATTGTGTAATTAAAAATAAATGGGTCTCTAGTGTCACTATTTAAAAGAAAAGAAACTTAGATCAAATAAGGCATTTCTTTCTTTTTGGTTTAGCCTGCTTGGATCATGCAGAGCTTTAATGACGCAGTCACAAACGTTGTATTTAAAAGGCCTCTTAGTTGCTGAGAGGAGCCCCAGGAGAGTGCTATTAACTGGCCAAATTAGGCTATTTATTTTTGTGAGTTTTGCAAGTTTGAAAAAGACAGGCACATTTTCACTTAGGAGAGTGTATTTCAAATAGGTCACAGGAAACTGTGGCAGGCGGAGAGCAAAGTAGAGTGTCAGTAGGAAAACATTAACCAGAGACATTTTGCAAGTGTAAGTTGACATTTGGGTTCATAATGGCTTCTGAAGTCCATTCAAAAATCTTTCAGTGAACATAAAATAGGGGCAAGGAACCGCAGCTGTGCAGGAGTCCCAGCCTGATCCTGAATCCCTTAAAATTGCAGAGCCATGCCTAGGGTGCCGCTGTGAGAGAGCCCAGGGCTGCCAGTGTGATCAATGGGATGTGTTTGGAGGAGATGGACTCTGCCTTTGGTCAGAAGAGGGCTGGGGCTTGCACAGACAGACAGTCAGTCCCGAAACCTCACTGCACATTTCCTGCCTTTAGCTTTGATTTTGACTCTTAGGACAAACTATGATATTCATTTTCCTCTCACATAATCACAGTCTGGAGCAAATCAGGTGCAACTTCAGTAAATCCTCTAAAGCAAGCTGCATCAGGCACAATATATTTTAAACATGGGTTGGAAAAGGTGCCACCACACCACCTCTGCAGGCACAGCATCTGCTCACGAATAGTACACCTTTTCCTCCTTTTCACCCAGAATCAATTACCTTAAAGCCCACTCAGGAATGATTCAGGTGAAATTACTTTGAAGGACTGGTCCACCTCCCATTACCTTCAGCAGCTGAGGCTGAAATTACTCAGGAGTTAAGAAGCCTCTGGGGCAATGTCAGGCTGTCACTGGGTACTGTCCTGCTCCAGCAGGGCTGGGGTCCTTTGAGCTGTTGCCACAAGCAACAAGAGCACCACGGCATCCAGATGTAAAAGTTTTGCAGGATCAGGATGAGAAAATAAATGATATAGTAAGATAATAAAAAGCAGCATTCCTAGAAGGTGAGGTCTAATGGGTCCCTCTTGGTGGATTATAAATCCAGTAGCCATACATGCTGTAAGACAAAACCAAAGTTAAAGAAAATTAACTACATGCCTATTAGAGCAATCTTCTTCAAGTTATTTTCCTACATAAACTAGGTAATTGAGGACTCAAAGTACTGGCATGTCTGAGGCTGTGACTGTTGCATCAGTGCTTCCATCAGTGAATAACCAATCTCTATAAAGACACCTTTCTGTGACTGTGGTGGGACAAGCTTTCAGTATCACATTCTCCTCCTGTGTCTGGGTGACCAAGAGGAGCTGTGGATGCTTTGTACCCGGAGTTTTTACAGGACTTCAGGTTTTTTATGATGCAGACAAAGCAGTGGTCCATTGGATCAGAATAAGGGAACTAGCACTGATGTAATGGGAGCTGAAAGAGAAATTTGGAGCACACAGCTTCACCAAAAGCCTTGTCTTGATACACAAAATGTCAGACACACATGACCTACAGCTTTATTCTTTGCATAATCATTGTACTCTGTCATAATAGCATAAAACAGCTCATCCCCCCCCGAACCAACCCAACCAAAACCAGGAGGAGTTTCTGGCCTGGTGAGACCTTGTCCTGCACTGTAAACAACACTGTACACTCAGCAAGAGGAAACCAGAGGTAGAGAGAGTCCCTCCAGCTGTGTCACAGAAGAAACACCTGCTCCAACCCATTTGGCACGTGACAGAGTGGCACATTTCTCAGAGGTGAGGAGGGAATTTATAAGTACAGAGAAAACACAAACATACTGCTTTTCTGTTTGGCATGAAATAAGCTATAAGTAGTGTGACAATTGTCTCCAGAAACCCTGGACAACCTCTTCCCTGATTAGCAACCACACACTGTCCCTTTGGACTTTACTGATGCCATGCAGGTTGCAGTCACCAGCTCAGCTGGCTCAGTTGTCTTTTATTGCCTTTAAAACTGCCCTAGCAAAAGCTGCCTTTCCCAAGGATAGACAAAGGCCGGTTCTCTGCCTCAGACAAACCTGCTGTAGTTCCAGTGCTGATCATCATCCAGTTGAACAGCAGAGTTTTCCAGCTGGACTCTGTGCCTGCTTCATGGTGGTAATTTTTTCAGACCAACTCTGTGTATTAGCTTAGCCTGGCAATATTTATTTAGCAGATAAAACTTTGATGCCGCTCCTGTAGAAATAGTTTGCAATATATTAACAAGGCTGTAATATCAGTCAAAAGCATTTTTTCATGTGCCCCCAAATATTTGGTGTAAAAGAATCAGCAGATGCAAGGCAAATTCAGCCCTTTCATGACAAGTTAACCAACAGGTAAAAAAAAAGGATGAGGGTGATAGGGGGTACCATAAACCACTCTCTCCTCCAAGACCTTGCAGCTCACAGCATGCTGTGTATAATGCATGCAAGGTTTCAGCTTAAAACAATTCAATATGATCTAAATCCATCCAGACACAAAGAAATAATTTGTCCTTTTCCCAGGGATGTGCACAAAACAAACCAGGCCAGAGTGCCATTCAGGGACATACAGGTGTTTCTTGTTCAATGCATCTGTATGAACTTGCATTGCCTGCCTGGCTGAAGTGGGGCTTTCAGGAAGGCCTGCAAAGATTTGGGTCACTTGCTTTTCCTAAGCCACACATCCCATTGCTCCCCTCCCAAGCACAGCCACAGGCATCACAGCCCATCCAGCACCAGTCACAAACAGCTCCTCCTGACCCCATGCAGAGGGAGAGGGGCCTCTCCAGCAGCTGGGTCACCTTCTCCAGTAAAGGGCAAAGACATTCCTTATGGTGATGGGGGACTGGCAGTGCTCACTGAAGAAACCTCCCCCTGGCCTGTTTTCTTTCTTTCTCTGTTTCCCCGTTCAGGAAAAAGCTTCTGTCACAACAGCTGCTGATTCATTTTCTGACTTAGTGCCGAGCATGCCAGACATAACATTTGTTTGCTGCCAAAGTGGTAAAAACAATGAGTTACCAGCTCATTTTTCTTCAGTTTATTTTGTGGTGGGGGGAAATAGGAGTTTTAATTAAAATTAGATAAGAAGGAGAATAAATCCACTGAGATGCAAACAGCAATGCTCTGGAAGGCAAGAAAGGGGAGAGCATCTGACGAGGCGCAGGAATAGCCATCACTAAACATAGAAAAACAAGGGAGTCCATGGTCAGTGGTGAGGGACTCTGTGGTCCCTTGCTGCCCTTCACCAACTTCTCATCTCTACACTTTCCACCATCCAGACGTCAACAGCTTCCCAGATCAGTAACTCTCAGATCCAATACTTTGCCTTCCAGACTGAGAGGAGAAAAGCCACCTAAAGACAGCTCCAGCGAGGGCAGACAGGTATACTGGTCTTTGACGCTTTCCATCTTTCTTTCCTGATTTGTCTTCTGTGATGGAGAAGACATTTAGTTGCTTCTTAAAACACTGACTGACAATTTGCTGAGGAGAGAGAATCTACATCCAACCCACATTTTGGAAGGGTCCAGGGCAGAGTGATTGGACTGAAATTTTGGCTTGCCTATTATACACTAGAGCCAAGTCTGGCTCCAATGAGTGAAAAGTCACGGTAACCAGTGTAACAGTGAGGACCTGCTGCGGAAGAACCATCCAAAGCCATTATCCCAACACAACCATTATCATTTCATCTGATGATAAAGAAAAGGCTAAATTATTCAAAGGCTACAAGAAAGATTTTTAAGGCAGATAGGGAACAATCATTCCACAGGTGGAATGTGGCTGTGTGGTCAGATACTACAATTCAAACTAAGGATTCATCAAGGACTATTTATCTAATGCCTGGTAACCTCTCCAAACATATGAAGAAGAAAAGCTCATTTTTATACCTTGCAAGCTCCTGCATTTTTTGCTTTTAATAGTTGTCTGCTCTCTTCATCTGAGAGGAATACAAAGAACGGCTATCTGCAAATGCAAAACCCAAGATCAAGGCGTCATTCTTGTTCACCAGAGAAAATAAAATAGACACTAGAGAAGCTCTTTAGAAGGAAGGAAGGAAGGATTTTCAAGAATACCAAATGAGACACCTAGATACCACCAACAAGCCACTGAAAAAGCTATCCACCTTCTTGGAATATTTTTGGAAATTCACCTCATTATGTCAACTTGTATTCAGAACCTGAAAGGAGTATTTTCACCACCATACTTTCACAGAATGGCGAAGAAAGGATTTAAGAGGTATCTTATGATCTCTGCTCTTATCTCTGCTATACAACTAAACTATTCTTTCCTTGACTTGATCTACCTGCATCACTTCACAGGTCTTGTACAAACTGTTTCCTTGGATAACATTGCTAAATTATGTCACTTTAGCAAAATATAAATGTTTAAGAAAATCTCAAGTTGCTCTCTCAACCAACCATGTTATGAGAACACCACAAAGAAAGGTTTCTCCCTCCCTCATGACCTTTTGCTGATTCAGATCTCATAGAAAGCAATGCTGCACTGCAGAGCAACACTCAAGCTGTGGATTGACATACCTGACCATCCAGAGACACCCTGCCCTTCTTGGCTTCATTTGGACATGTAGTTTCTCAGCACCTTTGCAAATTAAGTCTAGAAACTAACACATTAAATTGTATTGCTGCATAAGGACCTTCATTTCTAGTCTTTTATCAGCAGGAATTATATTGCCATTCTATACACTAGTACTACTTTTGTAATACTATGGTTTATCAGAAGTTTTTATGTTAATACCAAATCAGAAATAATACACATGTGATTCATAATAATCTAACTGAATAGCTTCACTGAATGTATTGTAAGAAATTCTGGGTAGGCAAGGAACACATTAAAAAAATAGTGACTACCATTATCCCACAGCATATATTGTTCTACTCGAAAGCTTCCTGGAGTAGTTTCTTTAATTAGCAATTTGATATTTTGAAATAGTGCGATTTCCACAACACACAACTTGTAACACAGACTTGGCTGGCAAAACAAAGAAAAACAAGCAATCCTTTCAGAGTTTGCATCTCTAGGGCATATCTTGTCATTTGCTGCTGTATACATGTGTAAAAAATGGTGGCACTGTTCTTGTGGGATTTTGATTCTTTAAAGTTACTTAGATAAAGAGCTTTTTTATTGGAACATTGTATATTGTAATTTTTTTTCCTTTTTTAGAAAATCCACATAAAATATTTGCATAACTTTGGGCTATTCAAATAGAAGACATTGACCCCAGCTGTGTTCTAGTGAATGAATCGTTTATGTAGGAGCTCATTGCACAGAACGTATGGTATTTTATCTTTGCTGGGCTTCTGCCAAATACAGTCTGTAACAATTTTTCCCCTTTGCCACATTTACTGCTTGATATCCTTTAAAATATACCAGCTCCAAGTGTGAGAAAGTAAAACAGATTCTGTCCAGCTCTGGCTGAGAGCTGTTTGTATGGATACCCCTGTGCTGGCACTGAGGTGCCCTTGTTTTTGGAGAACATTCATTCCAGATCTGAGACTCTCCTTGCACTGACTGCTTTTAACAAAGACTGAATCAACATTAATTAAAACCTGCAGGGAACTGCAGAAGCCCAGGAGCAAGGGAAAACAGGCATCCTCTTCATAAACAACATAGGAACTGCCCCAGTGAAAGAGAAAAACTTCCACTGCCTTGAACATCCCAAGCTCTGCACCTGCTGGGAAAGCCTAAAGGGAGTAAGGGAGCATGTTTCTGCCACATCTCTGCTCAGTTACAGCTATCCCCCAGGTATCACTTAAGTAGTATCTGGGCAAGACATATTTCTGCCCAGAAAGGCAGGGAAAAAGATTATTTCATTAAGTGACTGAGGCACTGCACAGCCAAAGCCACTATTACACCAGGTTTGATTTGAAACGAGAGGTTTCAAACCAGAGGTAAGCGAGAGGTCAGACTCTCTCAACACTGATCTCCCAGGGGAGAGGAGATAAGACAGAGTGCTAAGATTTCCATGCTCCCACATGAATAGAAAAGGTCTGAATGAGCAGCCTCATCTGTAGGCTGCTTCCCTAAGTGTTTTTCATAGCTTTCACAGGAAACCCTCATACCTTTCTACACTGAATCACATAATTATGGTTTCCACAAGAAATTCAGAGCAGGATCTCCTCCCACAAAATTTCCTCTCACCTGCTCTCCTTTCATCACCAAAGATGACTATTTGTCAGCACTACCTCTACTGCTGAAAGGGTTTACAAGCAGCTCAATTTAGCAACCAGAGTCATGAATATTTCCCCATGCACAAGCTTCTAAAATGTGTCTATGTATGGCATGAGCATCTCCATGAGGAATCATTCATTCAGGATACACTTGGAGCCTCGATGTGCTCTCCCTGCTAAGCAAGGAACTTCTTTTACAATGGACAGCCTCCATCAGCACAAGGTTACCTTCCAGTTTCCCAGGAAAGACTTGCTCAGATGGAAATACTGCTAGCAGGATGCAGCCCCATTAATTTCTGCCACCCCAGTTCCTCATACCTGAACTGTTCCCTGTCATGGGAAGCTCCCTTGGCATTACACCCTCCCATGTGCAACAGAAGCATAATATCCTGGTTAAACCTGACCCTGGGTAAACTCCAAATACAGACAAGACACTGTTCTGAATTAATTCATCTTTCAGCAGCAGATTATTTCTGATGTGAAATGTTTGCCCCCATTCCCTTAAAAAAGCAAGCCAGAGTTTATCACAGCTCTGCAAGTCCCTCCTGAGAGAGTCTACCAAGAACCTGCACTGACACAGGTGCCAGCGTTCCAGACTTGAAAGTGCTGCTATAATTACATATGACAGCTGTCTAAACTCCAGTTTTGGTTGCTCCTAACTTCACCTATAATTAATTGTTTAGGCTGAAAACTTCTCCAGCTGGATTCAGCCTCAGGCTAAACTCTTTCATTTTGGCTGAAATGGCTTGTGTCTCTCCCAAGAATACATTTAAGGAAAAATACCCTGTTAAAAGGGTCTTTTTGTAATTTACTGAAATGTTCTCACAACTCCATGCTTCTAAAAGCAGCACCTTGAAATACTGGCAGACTTAACCACCAGTATATGAAACACATCTCTTCATATTGTCAGGGGGAGAGAAGGATCACAATTTGGCCATTTTTAGCCCCAGACTTAAATATATGTAAACATGTATAGGTATTTATATACATACATACATACACACATGCATATATATTTGACTACCCTCAGTGCTGAGCAAGCTTGATGCCATACTGTGCCAGACACACCAGTGAGAGGACACACACAGAATCCATCAGACACCAAGGACACTTCTGCAGCCACAGGGCCTGGTAGAGCTTTCACTGCAAACGTGCCCTTTGGTTGCAGGTTCTCTGAGGTACCAGGCCAGAAGAGAGCTGGAAGCAGGTCAAGCTGTGCAGGACATCGATACTACATCTCAGTGAACACAGGAGAAGCAGCTTCTGAAAGAACCTGTGATGAACCTGACCTGTAGGCAGTGAAGATAACCCTGGGTGCACATGGAGGAGGAAAGACAAGTCAAAATGTTCAAAAACAGTTCAGTAAATAGCTTCTACTCTGAAAACAGCCAGAGGTGTCTCTTCAGAGGTCTGTTCTACACTGAGACAGAAGTGGAGAAAATGAGTATGTGATCACTCATGACAAAGAGCACAACACAATGCAAGGAGGCTGAATACAACCTACATGAACAACCTAAAGTTTCCTTCTTCAGGAATATCTGAAGTTGAAACCTTATGACAGGCTAAAGACATTGTACCCACTTTCAGAAGGGGTGCACACCCAGTGATTTCTGGCCATGCAGAAAACAGGCAGAAAGCACATCTGGCTGCAGAGAACAAACCCTAAAAACACAAGAAGTCTTGAAAAATGCCAATAGAAAAGTGAAAATTACTTCATTAAATTTTTTATCAATGTGATAGGGTCCAGAGATGTCATTAGGAAAAAGAAACACACATCTGCCTCCGAGCTAACCGGGAAAGCAAAATGGCCCCACTCAAACTAAGAAATTAAAACACTTATAGACAGTTCTTACTACTCTGTGAACACGAGTGAGTACAAGTGAAAACGGTGCACAGATGGGCCAGCACAGAAGCAACAGAAGTGCTGTGATATTTACAAGGGGGAAAAAAAATCTTCCTTTACAAGTGTAAATATACCAGAGAAATCATCTGCTTGCAGCACAAACTGGGCTTTGATGTAGCAAACACTCCCACAAAAAGGCACTGGCTCTGCTGGGAGGGTAGACATTGCATCTGGAAGACAGTAGGCTCAAAGCACAGAGCTTTTCCAAGGAGTCACAACACACACAAACATGTCAGAACACGGACCATTTTATAGTCTTCATGCAACCAGCAGCAAGGGGCCAAGCACTGTCCCAGGCCATGGAGAGATGCTGAGAACAAAAGAATTGCGGTGAGTATTGGCTCTAACAGCTGGAAAGAGCATCGTGACAGTCCTACCAGCCTGGGCTCTGCTGCACTGCCCATGACACTAGACATACAACAGCTTAAAGACACACAAATCAAAGCTGGTGGTGCTCTGCATGGAGCCAAGAAAGCAGCACCTGAAGCACTCTGACCAGCTCTAGGGGTCCTCAGCACAGGAAGGACATGGAGCTGCTGAACAGGGCCAGAGAAGGGCCATGAGGGTGACCAGAGGGAAAAGGATACAGGGAGACCTTAAAACACCTTCCAGTACCTAAAGGGGCTACGAGAAAGACAAACATTTTACCAGGGGCTGTTGTGATAGGACAAGGGGTAATGGTTTTACCTAAAATAACTCATTTTAACTAGATGCAAGGAAAAGGGTTTTTTTACAATGAGGGTGGTGAAACACTGGCACAGGTTGCCCAGAGAGGTCGTAAATGTGCCATCCCTGGAAATATGCTCTGAACAACCTGATGTTTGGGCTGAACTAGATGACCTTCAAAAGGTACCTTCCAGCCCAAACCCTTCTATGATTTTTGGGGCCCTCAGCCTCTCACAGAGCAGCAATAACACAGGGGGTCTTTTTCTCCAGCCTCTCTCCGGTCTCCCCCCAGTGCAAGCTGCTCAGTTCACAGCAAGAGCATGGGGCTGAGCTCTATAGACTAATCACATTTCTCCCCACATGTCTTCCCCTCACCTGTAAAACAGCAGTAACAATATCTACACTTCTGCAGTTGGCTCAAGATGTGGGAATGAAAACTTAATTATCATCAGTACTATTCATCTGTGAGGAACAGCTCACAGCCTGATCACAGCAGAAATTAATCAAGCCCAAGGAGCCCAGAATGGAGCTGCAGGAGATAGCACAAATCTCAAACCACTGGTAAAAAGGTGTGGCAGCTTTGAATGGGAGAGAAACAGCTCCCCCACCACATATGAACTTGTTTATAGTGAATTATCACAGAATTTCATAATGGGTTTCCAGTTTCCAGGTCAGGCAAACTCCTGCCACTCAGCTGCTCTGCCCACTGACTCTGCAGTGACACACATACTTGCATTCTGTGGGAAAACAATTTTTAAATAATAAATCCAGCTTTCCAAACCTCTTACCTCTCCCTGGTCCTTCTAACAAGTTTTGTGGGTTTGTGCTACATTGTCTCACCCTTTAAAACCTTTTTTTTCCCCCAGTGTTGTATGAAAGACCCAAGCACAGCAGGAAAAATTAATTAATGAAGCAGACAGCTATTCTGCCATCAAATGAACAAAATTAAATAGTACCAGAGACTTACACTTATAGTCACCCCTAAGTATTTCACATGACAGCAGCAGGGAAAACACAGTCCAGACTGTTGTTTTAATGTTGATAATATTCCAAAATCCACACACTTACCAATTTCTCAGTGGAAATAAAACCTTTGACACCAGTGCGAATTCTGTCTGGGCATGAAAGCTGGTTGTTATATTATAATCCAGCAATAAGAGTCTGTTTTGATTGTCAGATGTCTAGCATCATTCCCTTCTATGCCTGCCCAGAGCACCCAGACTGACAAGCAGAGGAAAAACTTCACTGGAATTGTGTTAGACATGAATACATCTGTGCGCTCACGTGCTTTCTGCCAAGGCTTGTGCTGGTGAGCAGTTCTCCACTACCGGCAGGGTTTACTTATACTTTGCAATCACCTCCCAGCAGCTGGAGGGCTGCCTGATGTGTCAGCCCATTCTGCTGCAGAGCATTGGTTTTCTGCATCTCAGCTGATTTGTTACTGCTGCACACATCCTGCTTGGATGCAGACCAAGACTGGGTGCTACAAGGCTGCTAATTTCCCCCAAATCATGAAGATGTTAAGGAATATTGGGGGAGGGAAGCAGAGAAGGAAACAGTTATTATACAGAAATAGTAAGAGGAAAAAGAGTTAAAATGAAGATGTGCACCTTTGAATTTTGTTCCTAAGTGTGAGATAGCATCACTTCAGGCATATGTCAAAAGAGTGACAGATTTTCATTAAGTCAACAGTTAAACACTCACCAGCTCTGCTTTCTGCTAGTTCTAGAGTTCTGCTGCACTTGCTGAACTTCCCTACTGTGGAAATTCAGGTGGACAGAGGCAGTTCCACCTGCAAATGCAGTGCTTTAGCTTCAAGTCCTGGGAGACACCTAGCTAGGAGGAAGGACATCCTTTACATCATGGTGAGAGAATAGAGAGAAGAGTTGTCTCATGGGAACTAATATGTTTACAAATTTGTTACAAATAGGGTGTTGTTCTTGGTTTCAATATATGGTTGGCTAGTGGCCAGCTACATATATGGTCCTGTTCCTTATCCTCGTTATTTACTGGATCCTGTACCCTCCACCCCATCTATATATCTCTGCTTTCCGGGTTTCAGGGTCTTTGGAAGTTTTCCCTCGTACCATGCAGTCTCTACATTTGTTATTTTTACATTAAAAGTTCTTTGTTTCAAGGCAACTCCATCATTCCCGTCTCTCTATATTTACACCACAGATTTCCTGGCTGGCCTGGTTCTGTTGTGGCCGCCTGCAGCGGTCATACTCTATGACATCAGTAGTAGAAACAACTGGGTTTGTCAGCAGATAACCTCATTCAAGAGTAGGTTGAGTAACCCCTTCCACTCATGTCACCATGAGGGCCAAGAGCAGGGGTCAGGTCAGAGACTCCATATGGTGGAGACTAGCCCAAGCACAACAGAAGCCGTGGAAAAATGGCCTGAATTTTATCAACTTTTCCTGGTTTTAAGTCACACATAACAGCACCTAATATTTGTCCCCAGAGTTCGATAAAAAGAAAATTAAAAGCATCAAATTAATATCTATCCAGCTAACATGGTAGAGATCACCAGCCTGTAGTGAGGAATGGTCCCAGAAAGGGAACATCTGTGCATTCTGGGAAGAATTTCCCCTCTCCAGCACCTGGGGTTCTTAACTCCCTCTCATTTACAGAATAATCACAGAGAAAGAACCTGACACATGCTTTTCAATAGGACTTTGAACCTGTAACAATGATATAAAATTATTGCCCAATTACAAAATTTTGTAGTGCGGTTAAAGAAAACCCAAACAAACAATCCACATGCAATAACTTAAGAATAAAATATTAGTTTCCTTTTTTGTACATTACTTTTATTATACTCAATGGAACTTTTCCATTACAGGTAGAAGGATGAGTAAACAAGCAAACCCTTATTTACAAAAGAGGGATAACATTGTCCAAGGGAGAGTGCATATTATATTGAGACTATGGTAATTTCCTAGGACTGTATTTAGATGAAAGAGTCTGGGGTTTTTAGTTGTTTTGGCTCAAAGCCTTCCCAAAGGACATGTATAATTTAGCTGTGATAAGTCTCCCTTAGGTTTAGGAGCTAAGAAGACAGACTCATCTCTCTTCTGCAAGAGCCAGCATCCAGAATTTGACAACACACACTTTCTTCCCAAGCAGTGTCAGCCCTGAGTTGTACCTACTCTTTGCCTTTATACCAAGCCAGGCATGTATATCACCCCTGTCCTGTCAGAGGGAAAAATCCCACACAGACACCTCAACTGCCCTGACCCTACCTGTTCTGCACTCTAATTTCTACACTTTTCAGTCCAAATAAGGCTGGTTTATACACTGTTTTATTACCTCAGGTAATACTGCATACTCTCAGCAACAGGAACAAAGACACGGGTGAAAGAAGGCTTGTTTGTCTGAGGGTTTTGGGTTTTCCCTGTAAAAAAAAAAGTTCTCATTTGTAACCATAAACATTCCTTACCAGCCCTCACCTCAGTCAGCCAAAAATCACATGAGGTCTTTCTGAAAAACTAAGTTCTGTGCAATGAGGTTATTAACTGCTGGGAAACGGAGAAAAGCTTTTTTACAGCTGTTAACTGACGCACCGAATGTCACCTTATACCCTGTAGCCCCTTTTGGATTCTGCAGACTTCTGGAGTAGGCTAAGAAAAAACAAAAACCTTGGCCAGAGCAGTTAAACTGCTTTTTGAGACATGTTTTTTGGGGGGTTCAGGCCTCAAATTCCCAGCCAGCATTTGCTGTCTCTGGTGGAAATTTAAAAAAAACCAAAGAACCAAACCAAACAAACAAAAAAACCCAACACCAACGAAAAGAAAAAACAAAAAACCAAACCAACAAAGAAAAAAAACAAAAAACACACACAAAAAAAACCCAACAAAAACAAACAAACAAAGAAAACCACACAAAAAACCAAAACCAACCAAACAAACAAATAATAATTTAAAAAAAATAAGAAAGAAAAAGAAAAAAACGAGGTTTGTCTGCTTTTCAGGAATCCAGAGAACAAATATGAGTTCCTAAGGCATTTGCAAGAGATGTGAATTGACCCCAAAGCCCCAGCATCCTTCCATCAAAGATCACAGTTATTCTGAAAAAAGCCAGCAGTGCCTGGCTCCAGACTAGAGTGCTCCCAGACACACACAGTGCTAGGAAGTGGGAGAGGAGCAGCCTGGCCATGCCAAATCCCATTTGAGCCACATCCCTGCGCAAACTCCAGTCGTGCTCCCACAGAAAGGGAGAGCTTGGTCCACCTGATGCTGGAGTCCCCATCACTGATACTTAAGCCTGACAACACAACAGCTTTAATGACTCTCAGGAACCTTTCACACAAGGACCATGGCTTGTGCTGCTCACTTCAGTTTCAGACAGATGCACAAACCCCTTGGTTTAACCAAACTGGTTGTCATCCTGCAGTGAATGAGGCCAGAATTAATTTTCTCTGTTTAATTTATGTTTCCACATTCTTATTCTAAAACTGTACACGGATATGTGGGTACCAGCAGGTGCATTTCATCAGTACATAAACCATACCCAAACAGTCCTGTTCTCATTCCTGTGCTCCTGCAGGAGTACACCACTCCTCACACCCAGTCTGCTGCTTGGCTTCCTTTCCTCCTTCCCTTTTAAATGGCACAGACAGTCGATAAAGAGCCAGGCACTCACCTTGACCCAGACTTGAATCTCCACCAGAGTTTCTTAGCAGAAACAACCAGTTTTGAAATGAGAGAAAATGCTTGGCAGGTGTTCCCAGGGGACTGGCCAAAAATAAATGCACCCTCCAGTTAATTTTCATCTGAGTACGATTAAAATATCTCCTTTAAGAGTGCGGCGGAAGCATTTGATTTACACAAGGTGAGGCATTTGTTTGCAGTCACCCGACAGACCCACCACACAACAGGGAACAGTCAAACCCATTTTAACCACCTATGTAAGGTCCCCACGCTCTCCATTACAGACAAGGGATCTTTCAGGGTGTGATTAATCGTAATTAGGAACCTACCCCTCACCTCTGATTATAGCAGTCGTCTAGACAGCTAGTGTTGGCAGAGAACTAACAGACTTAAAATTACCTTGTACAAATATTCCCCAATGCATCGGTTCTGCAAGGAAACAGAGCGGAGGCTCTTCGGGAAGAGAGTTAGACCGAGTAGTACTCGACACTTGGCAGGCGGTGAGGAGCAGGTAAGGCTGTTTACAGGGAGCTCTACTCAGCCGTGACTTCTACCAGGCAACTCCCTGCATCCAGCACAGAACGCCGCAGGGTGGGCTAACTGGGTCCCGAAGCGCCCGAGCCGCTTCCTTCCACTCAGCTGCTGGCACTGGACGAGAAAAGTCTGCTGGACGTCAGCTCTGGCGTAGCACCGGAGCCGGCAGCATGGCGACCCGCCAGCCCATTGCTCAGGAAAACCTACTCCTTCCTTCTGCGCGATAATGCAGCTGTGACTGAAGAGCCCGGAATATCCTCGAGTCCTGCAGCCGCGGGCTGCTGGGTGGTGCAGGCTAACGGCTGCTTGTAGCTCTCATCTCCTACTACTGCTTGCCTTTTTTTCTCTTTTTTTTTTTTTTTTAAGGAACCACTTGGATTATAACTTTAATCAAGACTTTAGAAAACAAGGCATCTAGAAAATTTGCCCAAATGCATTCTAGCTTCATTAAAGAATTTAAAAGCTCCCCCAAATTAGCAAATGTTTTACTCAAAAAAAGAATTGTTGTATTTGAAAATAGTGCCATAAAACGATACCTCAGACAGGAGACAGACTAAGGTCGAAACGTAGTTAAACCCCTGAAATTACTCGCTTTAAATTGTGTACTTTCATTTTCCATCCCAGATAACTGTGTGGCAAGGCTGTGATTGCTACATGACAGCTCGTTCTACTTTTCAAACAGCAACATTTCAGTAGTAGCTAAATTGATGCTTTTTATGGGTCCATCACTTACCGAGGGTAAATTGCTTAGTGCCTGTGAGAGGCTCTGAGATCGAACGGATTACATATTCTGAGCCTGCTAAATTATTTGAATAGACTTACAAAGAAAAAGATTCAAAATTTTGTGTGATCCAGTATTGCCTTTCCCAATCAGCATTTCCCCTTCCCGTATTTTTGCTCAGTTAGAAAAAAAAGTGTGCTAAGCCCAGGGAGCAAGAAGAGTTGAGCATGACACCTGTTAAAATATAATGGAAAGGGAGTATATTTTTCCACTGAGAGTTTCTTTGATGACTGTTTATTCCGCTATTTAAAGATTACGGCTTTAATCTAGCTCAAGAGAAGAAAATGGAAAGGTCTCAGCTTCGTCGAGCTCCGAGTGATCCAACGGGCAGACGGCACTGCAGCCCCAAACAACAGGCCATGTTCGAGGCTCCAGCCTCACAACACATCCTCTGTGGTGCAATTTAGAAGCATTTAAGCTCAGCTGCCTTATACACAGCCCGAACCAAGAATAGCCTCGGCTCCCGGGCACAGGTCAGGCGATGCTGAATCACTTGCTGGCCGGGGCCCAGGCTTTCCAGCTGCCTTGGGTTCCGCCTCCTTAAAGATACAACTTGTGCCTGCCGCACGCAGCCCCAGCTGGGCATAACCAGACAGGGATGGCACCCTTGGATGCCAGGGGGTTTAGCCAGATGCGTGATTCCAATATGAATTCCTGGTTCGTACCGCCCTGTTTCCCTCCAGATTGGAGCGCAGCACTGCTGCTGCCTTCCTGCCCATTCAAAGCTACATTCATATATCTCTTTGTAATGAATCAACTCCCAGGCATCGGTGCACACCCCAGGCTCACACAGAACGGCAAACAATATCCTGTCATGGGTTGCATCAGCTGCACGATGCTCTCTCATGCCTTCAGGCTTGCTAAAGCTGATCCAACTCTAATATAATAATAGCCCTTTTACCCGCCTCCTCCCCCAACAATTACCGGAGGCTTGGAAAGCCATTGAAATGCAAATAGCACACGGAGAGGTTATTGGGAACCAGACTGAGAAGGTACAAATGCTGTCCTGCTAGTTTCCTAGTTTGACACGGACGGGGCTGTAATCTTGAATTTCTCTTTGTATTAAGAAGGAGAGAGGCAATATTGTGGATGTACAAACGGCCAAGTGTAGAAGCTGAAGTGCATCTTCTCCAGCATCGCTTCTCTGTATCCGGGACCCCTGTTACTCCACTTAGCTGCTGCAGTAGCAGAGAACTGCACAGCACAGAACTGTCTGTAGCTGCGATAATACGACAGTGCCCAACTACACAAACTCACAGAAACGAGCTCAGCGTGGGTTTGAAAGAACTTGCCTCCACAAGGCAAGGCACTGTGGAAGCTGCAGTTTGTTCTGTGGCCACAGACGAAAGTCAGAAATACAGCATCCCTCTCCCTGTTATTCCACTTCATCCTTCAACCCAGGCGCTTCTACAGAGGACAGGACCCCCTCTCTCCCCGCCCCATCATGGTCTGTTTGCCTACTATCTTTTCAGGTAATGTTTCAACCAAGGACAAAAAAGGGCTTTCTGGACCCTAGGCAATCCTGACATTTGGCTGAAGCAGCCACTAACAGCAGTGTGTACCAGTTGCTGTGAGGTAACACGGGACTACGATGACCCAGGCAATTCTTCAGGCTCTCAGTCCCCAATAAAGCTTCAGGAATACCTCCTAAAAATAATCTGCATCCTCATCCCCCTTTCTGTAGGAAAACAACCTATAAATGTCACAAAGAAGATATTTACCCTGTTATTAACAACGTCCTACCCCCATTCAAAACAGCCCTAGAGAAGAGGGTCCAGCACCAGCTGCGCAAGAGATAACTTGCTCGCTTTGGGGAGAAGGCGGCTGGCTAGGGGCAAATCTAACGGCAGTTTATAGCGACTCAAGGGCACTTATTAACACGACAGAGTCAACACAGCTGGGGGTGATGGCTAAAGTGTCAATGGGCGGGGCAAACCGAACCCAGGAAAATCTTGGCAAGGCAGTGAGACAGCATGGCCTTTGGTAACCCCTAGGGAGGTAGGGGGAGCTTTCAGCCCTGGAGGTTTTCAGACCGGTGTCCATGGGTCCTGCTCCGATGGGGCCTTTGGGCTGGAGACCTCCAGAGGTCGCTTCCAGCCAACAATTCCATAGCTCTGCAACCTCCACGTTAAATACTTGACATTAAAGGGTGAAACTGTAGCAGCTCCTTCCCCTGTACTTCTCTACTTGCCCTGGAACGGAGCAGAGCAGAACACCCAGGCCCGCACCACGGCGCCATCCCAGCACCTCTACGGCCTCCCAGCTAGAACGCGCGGCCGTCCCCGCCCCGGGAGTGCTATCCGCGGGCACAAGGAGCTCCCTCAGCGCCAAGGTGTTGCTGCCGGGGCTGACGGATGGCAGGGGCCCGGCAGCAGCAGTCCCAACCCCTCCCCCGTTCCCTGTGCGTCTCCCCATGGCTATCTGCCGCCCGGATCTCCCCGCTCGGGTGAGCACATGTGCAGTCCCACTCCCGCCCGGCGGAAAGATGTACGCCGGGACCACGTTCTCGCCGAGACGAAAACGCCAATAGGTGCGGCGATTCGGCCAGTCCCCGGGGGCCGCGGGGTCTCCTCGCAGCCACCCCCTGCCCTGCGTGGGGCCGGGGCGGGGNGGTGTGCGCATGATCGCGGCGCCGGGCCCGGTCCATGAACGGCGGACCCTCGCCTCCGGCCAGGGTCACCCCGATGCTCCCCCTGGGGGATGCAGGGGTTGCGGCTCCCTCGCCTTGGGGGATTCTCGGGCTGGGTATTTCCCCCGGTAGCACGGAGCCTGCCCCGGCAGGGCTCACGGGGCCGGAGAGATGCGCCTCGAGGAGAGGTCTCAGCTGGGAGGATGCACCCCCGGGGGATCGCCTCGAGGAGGGGGCTGCACCCTTCGAGCCCCACCCTGCGCAGATCACCCCGACTCCGCAGCGGATGGCGGAGTGCCAGCCTGTGCTTCAGGGCCGGGCCACAGGCGATTATTGTTCCCTTTCCTTCTCCCGATCCTCACCCTGGGCTCTACCCGCCTCCGACTCCCCTGCCCCTCCTCCCCTCATGCGCGATGGGGCCGGTCCCGCACCGGTACCCACAGACAAGGCGGCTCGAGCCCTGCGTTAGGTGACAGTGCTGGTGACGGACGCATCTCGGAGCGCAGCGTTTCCCTTCGGGTGACAGTGTTAAAGCGATGCTTTAGATGTGCGATGCTGCAGGTATAAAGCTCTGGAGCAGCCTGGGGCTCAGCCAATCCTAAACAGCGGTAGCCATGGAGTCACCGCGAAAGGAGTTTGTCTCTCTGCTCGCTGAGCTGTTGGGTTAGCGGATTCTCTATGTGACCCAAATTTGTCGGGCTGCTGGTTGTATTCTCACTCTTTTTTTGTCCCACTGTTATTTCTGCAGATCAGAACAGTCTAACCCAGAAATCAGTCCCAGCTAAGCAACAGCTAGGAAGGAAAAAAAAAATCCTGTTTTTAGGAGGGTGGGGAGAAAGAAATTGAGATCAATGCAAAGCTTACCACAACTCTTTGTCTTCTTAAAAAAACCCAACAGTACTCTTAAAAAGCTCTGTGTTTGAATTGAAAAGAAAGGTCCTTCTAAGGGTTATAGCAAGAAAATAGATGGCAGTTATGTAAAAGGCCTCAGGAAAGTTTTTCTAAACAAAATCTGCTGTTAGCTAGGAGGCACCCGGCAAGCTAAAACTGGTTAGAAGAGATCAGCATCAAAGCAGATAGCGAACTGAACCCCAAGCAGTTTTTGCTGTTGGAATAGATTAGGTTTTCCGTAAGTCCACCTGCAGTTGGTTTGTTTGCATTTGGTACTTACCTGTTTGTGCACCTGGAATGGTAACAGCGTGGTACAGAGCTGCTTATGCTGACCAGGTTAGCAGCTGCATTTGTAATTGATGGATATCAGTTTGACAGGCTGAGCTGAGACAGTGCATAAAATCCTGATTTTAAAATAATAATAAAAAAAAATTAAAATTAAAAAAAATCTGATTAGTCAGTACTAAAGCTATTTGCATTCTGTGTTGTTTGCAATGTGGGCGAACAAAAATGCTGTTCTGTTTCATTTTGGAGCTCTTGGGCTGCAGAGTCCCTCTCTTAAATATCCTTGGCTGTGTTTGTATCAAAATGAATTTCACTGAAACATTCATAAATCATTCCTGCCAGCCTGAGGCTTCCCAGGTAATCGAACAACATTAAGTTTGTCTCCTTTCCGAACTGCTTTAAGTTGCCTCTCCATGGCAAGCACTGTGTAAGGGGAAGTGGGCTCTTGCTTCCCCTCCCCTGCAGAGCCTTGCTGACATGGGACATACTGAACCGAGATGCTGGTGTGCAGCACAGCCTTTCCACACGGCCTCTGGCTCCTCCCTGGTGTATTCCAGCAGTGGCTCTCCGAACCCATGGGTGGGTGCCTGCTCCTCCCCCTCTCTCTCTCTCTCGCTCTCTGTCTCAAATATGTTGGAACAGCTTTGCAGCACCCAGAGAGAGCCTTGGGATCTCTTCCCCACCTGAGCACTGAACAGGCCTTTTGGGTATGCTAGCACAACCTCCCTACCATCGTCCTGTACCCATGGGAAAATAACAGGTGGTGGGAAGGCAGTGGGTTTCCCAGGCAGGGCATTCTATGCCATTTCTTAAGAACAGCAGCAATAGAAATCACACTTCTTCATTGCTTCTGTTCCCTGGCTTTTTCTTTTTTTGGCTTCTTGTTCTGAAACAGTCATTCCAGCAGTGCTGAAGGCAGGCTGTAGGCAGCCCAGTCTTTTGGAAGCTCAGAGATTTACAAACTACCAAGAACTAAGGGTAACAACAAAATCAGTACTTAGCGTGATTCCTGCAACTGTGGTCCAGATCCACTGCTGACACAAGACTGATGTGTGTATTGTCTGTGACTGCCGAGTAAAGCAGGAGCAAACTTCACTTTTTAATTGAAAGAAATGGGTTTAGATTTCTCTTCGATCAAATTCTAGTGCATTTCCCTTCATTCATGGTTGTGTGCTTCAGTGCCCTATCAGTGGGCTATCAGATACAGCTATGCTGCATCCATCTGTGCCTCGAGGCTGCCTCTGTCCACAGCCTGTCTGCCTGTGGCTGCAGTGCTGGAAACAGGCATTGCTTGTAGGGCACCAACCCATTGGCCAGTGCTGCTACACTCTGGCTTATTCCCAGTGTATTGGGGAGCAGAAGAAGCATTAAAGTATTTTGAGACAGTGGAGAAAACCAAATACCCTGGAAAGCCTCTTGGCTGTAGCCAGAGGCAAGCATTTCCTATGCCAGTACTGTTGCAGGGTGTTTTAAATTCACAAATCTGTGCTTTTTCAAAAACGTAGTTATGTTTCATGTTTATGAGTCATCCAGGGTTAACCACATGCTTGTGGAAAACAGTAAGAGTCAAACAAGAAACGTTCCACTCTTGTTGTTTTCCCCTCTCCTGTCCTGTCTTATAAGCCAGTACGGAAATGCATTGATGTGTTTTCATGGAAAGCTGGTCAATACGACATCTGAGGACTTTTTGGAGGGAGCGCAAGGTTTCCTCTTGCAGACCAGGCAGAAGGGGCATGTGCAGTTTTTGTGCCTTACGTTTTGTGAGAAAAGGCTGAATAAAAACTTTACAAACTATGATAAGGAGCAGTTGGGTGTGTCCTCCAAAAATTGCTGTTTCAGCATTGACAAGCTGTGTCGACACCCGTTGTTTTCATAGGCAGCATCTCACAGATCACCTCTCCTCTCAAGTGTGACTACTAGCAGCCACCAGTAATTACAATAATTACTTAAATATGAAAGGAATATTATACAGGATAATTAGCTATATATAACTCTTGAACAGATGGCTGCAGTCACTGCAGGCGGCTCCCCTGCACCAGCGCCACATGACAGTGCCCAGCGGAGAGTGTGGACAAAGCAGAAAGGAGCCATCTCTTTTCCAGATGTTTTTCTTAGGTGTCTGGACTCCGCTTTGCATTGGGAAACCACGGATGCAGCTGGCAGGAAAGGGGGGGGCCCATGCCAGGTGACCCTGTGTCTCTATGCCCCGTCACTTGCTAGGGTCACTCACCATGGATGTTCCAGAAGAGTTGCAAGGAGGAATTATTTGGAGTAGAAGAGAAAGGCTTAGTTTGGTGTTGTTGAAACTGGACATAGCAGCATTGTATAAAGCTGCTAAAAATCTTTGTTATAATATATGATTGTGTTATTAAAGTTAAAATTTCCAGGTATCAGTGGCGAATCAAAGTAATAAATTTAAAGAATAATTTTTACTTAGATAATGTCTTTAGTGCATACGACAAAGCAGGAGAAGCCAAATTTGTTTTCTTACAAAATATCTCTGATATTTGAACACGTACGCATTACTTAAATGTGCCATACTCCAATATTTATGTACATAGCTGTTGAAATAATTAATTTCCATGGTTCTGCTTGTATTTTGAAACTTTTTCTTCTGCCAGCCTAGTGGTAAATGTGCTTGGAAATGGCTGTTTAACTCTTGGGTTTTTTTCCCCTTCTACAGAAATGTGATTTTTTCTTATATCTGTTGCAGACATTTCAGCCCTTAAAGCACATAAAACAGAAGTGTTTATTGATTTCCTGAGTTGACTAGAATAAACTTTTAAAACTGCTTTGCTTAAACCCAGATTTGTTTTCTTCTTGGAAGAGTATCTCCTGGAGGTTTAAGGCATTAACTTTACAATTAACTAAAGGAAAAACTGGGGCTTTATTAGACATTGCTTCTGAAGCCACTCTAATAGCAAAACATATGTTTAATAAACTACATAACACTGATGGCAAAGAGAAAAGCTTCGCAATAATTCCTTTGTAAGCTGATTGATAACAATTCACAATCAGTGGAAGTGCTCAAATAGAGGAAAATGGGAGAAGATTAACATGGTACATCAAAATATAGAACATGAAAGGACTTTGAGAGGGAAACTTCAAAGTTGGGGATCCAGATGCTGGAGTCACTAGCTGTGATTTAGGATGTGAGCATGGGAATGTGACTGCTGAGGGAATAATGCTTTTGAGAAGAAAAACAGATTCCTGATACAAGCCCAGTAGCCATGGCAAAGAGAGGTGAGTGCTGCCTCTGCAGTCACAGGGATTTCAATGGAGCTGCTCAGGGTCAGTTTTTTTTTTGTTTTGAGAGCTCAGCCTGCTGGTAGACTGAGGGTGAAGTTAATGCTAATACATATTTATAAAACTGCCTTGCAGTCACTCAAAAATCCTTTTCCTTTGCTTTTCAACCTTGTCTAGGAAACACAGAAACTTATTGTGGGAGGAGAGCTGGGGCCACAGGCAGAAAGCTGATGCTGAGTGAGTGCTCTGTTTCCCAACGAAATGAACAGCATCTTCAGAGAAGGAGATGGCTAGGTTGCTGTAGGGATCTAGTGCAGTCACCACGCACAAATGTAAAAAACCGAAGCAAGCAAAACCAGAGGCATTGGCAAGATTTTGGAGGTGGTGGCTCAGAGAGGAGGGATGCTGAGAACAGCATCATTCTGCTGTTGGAAGGCTCTGCAGGCTGGTACAGGGTTGTCTCCAGCAAATAAGGTGCTGGGGAAAGAGAGCTGCTCAGAATTTTGCTTGCCCTTTGAAATGCTCTCTTTGCCCATGCACAAAGGAGTCTGGGTAAAAAGAACTTGTCGAAGTTGGAATAATCTTCCTAAAATCCTGCTTCAGAAGAACATGCTCTGGATTGGGTGTTCAGGGGTAACTGCAGCTCTGGCTCTAGGAGGTTAGAAGGCAAAAGCTAAACAAGCAGAAGAGGTTTCCAGCCCCAGCAGTGGATGGCAGAAGAGGTGCTTGTGCTGCAGAACAGATGTTATATAGATGATGAGATTTTGAACAGCACGTTAGGCTGTGTCCATAAAGCTTTGTCTGCTGACAAAAGTGCCTTTTTAGGGGTAGGAACTTGAGGAATGTCTCTATCTTAATGTCAGATCTCTATATGATCTCTCTGTGGGATGAACTTGAGCAGCTTGGTGGGATGTCTCTGTGGTGACCAGTCAGGTGTTCCTGCTACTGCAGGACTTAGGACATCTTTCCAGACAGGAAAATCTGAGTGAAAATAATGCCAGACTGATTTAGAGTAAAAACTTTAGAGTAGACTCATTTAGAGTAAAAATCTCCCCAGGTCCCATCCTGCCATCTGGTACACAGCGTTCCTCTTGGAGCTTTGTGTAGTTTCCACTACAGTGCCTGAAGAGTTAAAAAGACCCAGAATTGATGCAACTTCACCTAGCACATTTTCTTACCCTAGAAGTTCTTTTGGCCAGAGAATCACAGAATCGATTAGGTTGGAAAAGACCTGTGAGGTCATTGAGTCCAACCTGTGACCAAAGACCACCATGTCAACCACACAATGGCACTGAGTGCCATGTCCAGTCTCTTAAACGTCTCCAGGGACAGTGCCTCCACCATCTCCTTGGGCAGTCCATTCCAATGTTTAATCGCCCTTTCAGTGAATAAATTCCTCCTAATGTCCAACCTAAAATCACCCTGCAACCTTAGGCCAATGCAATGATAGGCAGAAGTGGTTGCATCCCCCCCAAGATCAAGCCATCCCATCCAGGGTGATGTGCCCAGCTGTTGCAAGCCTGTTCTGAGGCCCTGCTTTGTGACCTAGCCAGGCTGGGTTCTGCTCCAGGTACTTCTGTTGGGGTGGGTGTTCAGCCTGGCCCCACTCGCCAGGCCCCAGCTACTGCTGCTGGTGACACTGTCTCTTGCACTGTCAAGAGACACTGAACCCATGCCATGCACTTCTCTGTAATTATTTGAAGAAACTGGAGTTTGTTACTTCCAACCACTGCCGCTCTCCCCCCCCCACCCCCCCATCCCAGGACAGCACTAAGCTTTCCTTATGCTTTTAAAAACACCCACAGATCCCAAACATGTCTTTCACCTCATGCAGAAAATAGAGCATTTTTAAGTGAGGTTAAACATATATTTGAAAAGATAGTGTATTCCTTCTTTCTTTTTTGTGATGATGGTCTTAACTGAGTAAATTATTTATACTTTCACAGAGAATATCTCAGAGCCACAACAGTTTGCAGTCAGTTGGGTTTATAAGTGTTGATGCTATTTCTTCTCCGAGTAGGGTCACAGAGAGCAAGAGACCTGTTGCTGGATTTCTCTTTGAACTCACTGAGCACCTAGTTTTATGTTTAAATTATTTTATGCCACATTAATAGCACAGAGTGCTCTGATTATACAGCACCTGTTCTCTGCGTGATGGGGATACAGCATGTGCTGGGCATGGGAAGTAGCAGAAGCTGGATACGCACCCCAAACTCCACTTTTCAGAGACTTCTCCAGACTCCTGTATGAAAACAAGGGGCCAAACTCACCTTATAGAAAGCAAGCTGTTTGAAAAGGCTGAGGGATGTGGCACAGCTTCCCTCCTTGTGGGCAAGCCAGGAGGGGTGGGCTCAGAGTTGCCGCCTGGGTGGTTAAAAATCACCACCAGTTCCTGCACCATCTGCTCAAAATTATTTCCAAGTTGCTGCTTCCTACTTGNTCCTCTGGGATCCAGTGGAAAGAGCCCCTGCCTTGGTGTTCCAAATCTCAGTTTTTATCTAGGTAGGAAAGGCTTGGCTCCTCCCCCTGGCTGGAGCATCTCCCAATGGGATGATGTAATTTTATCAGCCATACAGTAGGACTTAATGGCCCATTAACAGAATATATCTTCTGGAGGAAGGATGGGTTGTAAAAAGATAAAGATGACTGTCTCCCTGATTTTATCAGATGGCCCATCAGCAGAGGATATCTCCCACAGAGATAAGGATCACCACCCCTCCCCCTTTTCAAAAGATGGTGGTGGNCCCCCCCCCCCCCCCCCCCGCTGTCTCTCCACGCTGTCTCCTTCCCATGGCAGCACCACCTGGATCTGGGATGCTCCAGGAGCAGCCCAGCTGAATGACCCAGAGCACAGTGGGAGTGTGAGTGGGTGTACAGTGAGATGCACAGGCTGTAGTCTCAACCTCTCCCCACCCGAATACCCTATGATTGCACGAGGAGGTGCTGTGGGAAGGTGGGGACAGCAGTGGCCAGGCAGGAGCCCCGCAGTGCAGCTGTGGTGACAGGGCAGACAGATGCCCTCAGCCAGAGGAGAAGGCTGAGACCCCATGCTCTCCCAGAGCCCTGCTCCGTCTGTCAGCATTACCTGAGTCTTCATTCCCACTACTGCTCTGCTTCTGATTTTAAATAGCACAGTACAACAGGAGCATCACATCCCAAGTGATGAACCAGCATTTTTACCGTGTGATTCCCTATTTACCTACTTTTAACTACAGCACCTCCTCTTGATCTTTATCTGATGAGAGCAGCCTTTTTCCATCGGGAATCAGTTGATAAGCATTTAATCTCCTGCTTCAGTTTTCTTTGGGCTCCTGCATCACTGACTTTGTCATCAGTTCTTCTGCACTGAGCTATGAACAAAATGCTTTCATGCCACAATTCGTTCTCAGGCTGATAAACAGGCATCTTTGGCAATTGGCAAATGCATGGTCATTACCTAATGTGTAAGCAGAAATCAAATGGCTGATGTGAATGTACATTGTAATCTTTCTGAGTGGACAGCAGGCAAGAAAACGTGGAAGCAGCTGTTTTGGTGTAATCCCAGCTGGCGTCTCAGCCCCGCACAGTCATTCGCTCACTCCCCCTACGTTGGGATGGGGAAAGGACTGGAAGGGTAAAAGTGAGAAAACTCGTGGGTTGAGATAAAGGCAGTTTAATAGGTAAAACAAACCAAGGAATTCATGCCCCACTTCCCATGGCAGGCAGGTATTTGGCCATCCAGAGGACAGTAGGGCTCCACTTGGGCACAGAGAGTGCCAAGGTTACCCCTGTAGTGGTTTCAGCTCAGATCCTGCTCTTGTCCCAGCCTGCCCGTCTGTCTTGGTTTGAAAGACAGGTATTTGCTAAAGAAAGGCAAGAACCCCTTTTTTCTGAGATGGAGAATGCAACCCCCCTCCCTTCTAATTATTATAGTTGCAAATCAGAGGCTTTCAGGCAGAAGTTACGGGGATAGGAATAACAGTTCTTTACTAATATATCTAACAAGGCAAACAGCAGAAACAACAACAGCTATAAAGATTGACAACACAACAGAACAGTATAGCTCAGTTCGAGTCCCTCTGGCCACAGGCCCTCTCTCTCTGCGCTCAGTTACCGGTGCTGTGTGGGCAAGGCAGGTCCCGTGCAGCTGAAGAGGGCTGGGTGATGGCAGCGGCGGCGGCCCAGGTGTGAGAGGGGGATGGAGGGGAGACTCCCTCCTCACGGTGTTCGTCGTGGTGCTCGGCAGAGTGCCCTGGAGGTAGTAGGATGAAGTGGGAAGGCAGCAGTGCGATGTCCGACAGCAGGGAACGTGGCTCCCGGCGTTGGGATGGCAGGGAAGATGCTAGGTAGGAGCCCCGGCCGTCTTCCTTCCACCCCACGAGCCAGCGAGCGAGCGAGAGCGCGCGCCCAGGCGCCTGTCCCACCTTTCCTTTTCCGGTCTCCCCTTATCCCCCACTCCCTGCGAGGGAAAACCTATTGCTACTAAGGCGTAGCCACAAATACTTAGCATAACAGTGGAGAAAATTCTGCAGAAAGAAAAAAGGGAACAATTCAACCCCCAACGCTGTCCCTGACAGGACTGGCTCTCAGCAGTGCTGCACCAGACTGTCTCTGTCTGGGGAAAGCAGGCTGGTGCCTGCTGGGCAGTGATCATAGCACCCCCACATTTCCCCTTCCCTTGCTGCCAGGGCAGTAATCAATTCTCCAGCAGAGGCCTGCACACAGCATCTGGTGGGGGCAAACCCAAGCCCAGGGTGACACTGTTGCTTTTTTCCATCACTGAAAAGTCATCTTTTACCATTCTCCAACCTGTGCAGTTTGTTCAGTGCTAATTTCCCCTTGGCCTCTTGCAAAGTGGTTGGGGTGTGGGAATAAAATAATGATGCTGTCCACATCCTTTCGCCTTTAGGTATTGTCCTGGTTTGAAAGACAGGTGTCTGCTAGGGAAGGCAGGACCCTCCCTTGGATTGGACAATGTAGACCCCCTCCCTCTGAATTATTATAATTTTGAAATTAAGGGACTCTCAGGCAACGATTTGAAGATAAGAATAACAGTTCTTTACTAGTATGTATAACAAGGCAAACAAAACAACAACAGCTGTGGAATTAATATCAAACTGGGACCAAGGACCCCGTGACAGCCTTCTTGGCCCAGACGGCGAAGGAAGGAGAGGCTTCACAAAACCCTGGGACAGTCAATCCCGGTGCTCCTGCAGGACTCTGAAGAGCACTAAGCTGGAACGGCAGGAATGAGCAAAAGATCCCGGTCTGGTGGACGAGATGTATCAGAGAATTTCGCGGCAGTAGCTGGAACTGAGGGATGTCCCGGCAGGGCAGGCGGTGCGGGACTACAGCACAGAGAAACCCAGAGCAGCGCCGAAGGAGTGGCGAGGCTGGGGCAGCGGCAGCCTGGCTCCGAGCAGGGCAGGGACAGGGGGCTTAGGATTCCCGGGAACATGAGCAGATGGTGATAGGTCCCTCTTTTAGTGAGATAGGTGTTAACAAGGTCCCAGGTCAGTGGCTGCTCTCACGAGCCGAGGCTCATCCCACAGAAGAAGAAGCAGTGGCAGCAGGTCCGGGCTGGGTTGTGGCGAATTCCTTTCCCCAAACAACAGCAGCTTCCAAGCAAGCATGTCCTCTGAAAGCCGCAGAGCCAGAGAGCTAGCAACTGCCCCACCCCGTCCTCGTTTTACCTGGGCCCAGCCAACCCTTTGTTCTCTCAAGCACCTGTAAGTACCAGCAGTCAGCGTCTCCCAACCTAAATTCTATAGGTAAGAAGGAACAAACGAAAAGAAACCTAACCCCCGACAGGTATATACATAGTTCTTCCTTAAAAAATTCCCAAAGAAGCAGTAAGAAAGTGGAAAGGAAAACCAGCTCACTTTCTTATCAGATACACCTTTAAGTTATTGAGGGTTACACCCGGGGCATTTTCCCACAGTCCCAGGAAGGGTCAGAGATTTGCAGAGCTCCTGTGAGGGCTGGGACAGGCTGAGCTTGTCCTGCTCTCCTTAGTCCTTGGCCACAATGTCCTGGTACCCACTCCAGGCACAGAAAGTTGGGCATCACCCCATCCTCATCACAGGTATAGAGCTGGGCTTAGGCACGCCCCAGAAGGGGAGGAACCTTAAATATTTCTGCTTCAAACCTTTCAGCCTTTTGCTCTGGGTGCAGTTGACCTGGGACTGATCAAAAGCAGGTTTTGGCAGTGCTGTGGCAGAGCCCTCTTTGACACAAACCTCAAAGAACAGCTGTCATATTAAAGTTGCTTAGAAAACATCACCTGCTTCATGCACTGAAATGGCAGAGAGCCCTGGAAACCTGGAAATCTTTGAGTGCTGATATTGAAGAAAACTGTTTTGATTGGCATCTTGTGTTGCCAGAGCAGGGCTACCTGGTTGTAGGAGTGACGGTTGGCAGGACAGTCAGGACTGACGGAGAGGAGAGGTCTCTAAAGTTAGGTTTTGGAACTTGTAGTTTATTGCAAAGGGCGTGGGTGAAAGGGCCCTGCTTGGAGCTGCCAGCTGCAGCTCAGATTAGGCCTGTAAGAGCAAGAGAGCAAGAGTACAGAGAAGGCTGAGAGAGTAAGAGTAAAGAGCTAAGAGAGTAAAGAGCTAAGAGAGTAAGAGCTAAGAGAGTAAGAGCTAAGAGATTGAGGTTTCCGTTACAGTACAATAAATTTTCTTCTGTGTTGAATATTCTCAATTTCACTAACCAAGATAGAAATCCTATAGCATTTACATACAGCCTATAAGAATTATTACATTACCGTACTGTGTTACACTTTAAACCCTAAAAACTACTCTTTGGACCCCTTCTGCTAAGCTAGTAGGGTCTTTTCTGACCCTTGGACCTGTCTGCAAGCAGAGGGAATTCAGTCAAGAGGGGATTACTTTCAGCTGGCTATACTATTGTTTTCTAGTTGTTCAGTAACTAAGGTTTGGTATCTCAAAGATGGCTTTCATTTCAATGTTGCTTATAGTTTCCATATTTTCAAAATCTTTTGCCAGGCAATCATATTTATAAGGTTTTCCTGTTTCATCTTCCCCAACACCTGGTCTCGGACTATCCTGTGGTGGAAGAGCTGCTGAAACATTTGTTTCACATGGGGTCAGAGAGAGAATGCTGCTGTGGAGCCAGAGATGGGGCAGACCTGGCCACCGGCTGCTAGCCCAAGGCACTTAATGGGGAAACCCCCATAAAAAGTCTTTCCTGGCTGTGGTCCTGCTGATCTTGATGGTGCTTTGCACTTTCCCTCAGAGCTGTTCAGGGCTGCTGCTGGCACCCAGAGGTGTTTGTCTGTCTGTGGTAGGGGCCCTCAGCTTTCAAGGGTTCCTTGTAGCCTCTGTGCCAGAGGTAAATAGGATGGGCTCTGTGCAAGCCAGTTACCAGCTGTTGGCAAAGACAAGTCAAGGGCTCTTCCCTCTGAGGTTTTAAATCGTGCTGTGGAAGAGTGGGAAAAGCTGTGCAAGAAGGCAGCAGATGAGAAGCTCCTCCCTGCTGTTTTTTTTCTCTGGTGTCTGCAGAGGGACCTGCTGGCAGCTCCCGGTGTGGCCGTGGTAATGCAGACTGAGCCCCCAGCTGCTCCCCTGGGACGTGGTAGGGCATGCATAGTGGTGCTGCTTCTTTAGGTGCTTTGGAAGCAAGCTGGAGGTCTGTCCTTCCACAGCAGGTAGGGAGAAGATGCGATCGGACCTTCATGCAGCCTTCAGCATGGTGTGGGCTGGATGGGCACTGCATCCCTTGAGCATCCAGTGTGTGGCCAAGCAGGTCCCAGTGAGGGCTTACCTTCTGCTTACTGGGACGCCCTTTTGGCCCTGCCCCACATCATGGTGCCAGTGATGTCTGCTGGGAAGGAACCTGATGCAGGCTGGTTTTGCTGGTCACGTTTTCCTCACCAGCTCCATCACTCCTGGTGGGTTTAGAGCTTATTGGGTATCACTGTCAAATAATTTATATTAGTCCTTGAAAGCCTTGAAATCAAATTGCAACAGACACCTGTTTCTCATGCAGCTACCTCGGCACACAGAACCATGGTGTTATCCTGTGGCTTAGAGCCCAAGCGAGGTGTATTGCCCTGAGCTGCAGACTTCAGAGCTTGCACTGGGGCTGTGCTGCCTCTCCTGCTCTATCCGGGGGCACTGGCTGGAGGAAAGGGCAGAGCTGGGGTTGTAGTGGAGCTGAGGTTCCCAGAAGGGACCTGAGGGCAGCATGGGTGCTGGAGCCTGCACGGGTCAGGACAGCAGTGCCTTAGCTGTAGTGTAGGCTTTTAGGCATTTCCCTGCATAGGTTTCAAACACAACCACCATCAGTCCCTCCACAAAGAGAAAGTCTTCATTATGCAAATTCTCATCTTAAAGCTTTATTCATGTGCTTCCTGGCAGGCTTTCCTTTAATCTCAAGAGTGAGATTGCTTGGAGTTACCATACACCCTTGTTAATTGCATTTAAAAAAATTCAGCAGAGGTTGTTTTTGCCATAATCAAGAGTGTTTTTTGATTAGTACTTCTGAAAATCAAAATGTTTCACTGAGAATAAAGAGCAAGGACAGCAGCATTCCCTCATCCCCTGAAGGAGCAGGGGTCATCCCAGCGGGGGGAATGTGTCCCACTGCTCTTTACTGGTCATGCCCTGGGCTGGATTGATGTATCCCCAGCATCAGGTGTTGGTCCCACTGCTGGGGTGGATGCAGGGGGCTGTTTCTCCCACACTTTGCTTCTCAGCAGAGCACTTCCACCCCTGGGTGCTGACAGCTTGTTTGTGCAGGGCAGCCAGTCTTCCCTGGCAGCAGCTGAGGAGATAGATTGGAAGTTCAAAGTTTTCAAGACAGAGCTACCTGTGCTGAGGAGGCAGCTTGGCCTCTCTGCAGGGAGCAGTGCAGCTGCACAGAAGCTGCCCTTGGCCACCTGCCCCACCAGCACTGCTAACAGACTGTCTGTGACACCCTAGATCTGAAGGAGCAATGCTCTCCCTGCACACATGGAACTGTGCTTTGGCCTTAGCAGTCAGCAAGGATTCGGGATTCGCAAGTAAATTTCCCACACATTTGGCAGTGGCTGGGGCCAGTGCTCAGACAACAGTGGTGGAGGCATTGGCGAGTGGGAAACTTTGTCCTGAGTGGGATCTGCTCTGCTCTAGCTGGTGGTGGTGTGCCATCACCTGCACCAGCAGAGCTCCCTGGGGACACTCTGTGCTGCCCCAGGCACCCCAGGTGCTGCAGGGCAGACCCATGCCCACGGAGGAACAGCCATGTACTTCTGACAGACTTTTGGGGCTGTGTCTCTGCCGAGATGGCAGAAACCCCACTGCGAGGATGCAGCCCAGAGGTTCTGCAACACAGCTCTGCTCCCAAACCCCTCCTTCCCAGCACCCTCTCCAGAGGTTCCAGCACATCTGTGGGTGCCCAGCCTCAGGGCCACCCACCCACGAATGCCAGCATCATGACTTGGAGCCAAAAAGCTGAGGTTGGTCATTGGGGACACCACAGTACTTGTTTTTCTGTTTTCCTCCTGTTTCCCCGCCCACTGCATTGCTCCTAAACTGGATACATAAAAGTCAGGCAGTTGGAATTACTTTCTGCTGCCCTTGTACCTGCTTTGCATTCTCCTGTAATCTCTCAGGCTGTCAATCTCGTACCGTCGCAGGCTCTCTATTCCCAGGGAAGCTGAATACATATATATTGCAGAAAGAGATCTGTGGGCTTGCGCTAAAAATGGAATCACCTCGCTCTGAGTGCTGCAGACGGCCTGGCAATATACTGGCTGTGAATTATGATACTGTATTTCAAACTTTGTCACACAGAGGGGCTTAATTAGAGTATATATTTAATTGTTAAAACTAAAAAGCTGATGAGTACAATTGTGTGTTTGAGCTGCCTGCTACAGAAAATAATGAGAAGAAAATACATTAAGGCACAAAAACCTTCTACCTTCAAAGAGCAGCTAGCTCTGATTAAAAGTACTCCCAGCAAGGCGAGGGGACTCAGCAAGCGGGGCAGGGGGCAGTCTGCAGTGCTGGCTTGGCCATAACTCTCACCCCTGTTCTACAGCTTCTGCTGGACACAGCTGCAGCCTTGGGGTCCCCCCACCTCCCAAGTCTGGCTTTGGGGGGTTCCTATTGGGTGCCATGTGATGTCCTGGCTTGGTCTCTGTGGACTGTCAGATTAAATAAAAATATGAGAAACATATCTCATTTGCCTATTCTTGCCTCACCATAGAGCTGCAGTCCTGTGGGTGCTCCACTGCACTTGGCTGGTGGCACACAGGGCTGGAATTGCCCCCAGTTGCCCCAGGGGATGTGCATTTTCTCCCAGCAGCCAAAGAGCAGAGTTCTTCCAAAGACCCAGTGCAAGGGTAGGGAAAAATATAACCCAAACTAGCCTAGTCACCAGCCTCACCAAGGATCCCATACTGCTCCCCAGCACTGAGCAACCAGCAAAGGGAAGTTCTGCATATCATTGCTATAGTGGCCCTGTAAACAGGTTGGAGGTGGTGGGGATGTCGTATGGGGGAGGTGACATGTCAGGGCATGCACAACCCTGACTGCATCATGGGCATTATAGACAAACTTTGCTGCAGCTCAGCAACTTGTGAGTGCTGATGTGGGCCCCAACCTCTCCCAAATAGTATAAACCCCTACTGTAAAGACAGTCTGTGCTGTGCATGAGTACCCATCAGAGGATGGGCTTTGGAACTCCACTCTTCCAGTCATTGTGGAACAGTGTCAGGGTCCCAGGAGCAAAGGGATTGCACAGGACAGTGTAGGGAGCGGCAGTGCTGCCTCCAAACAACTGCATGTGCACGGTAAACACGTGTACCAAGACCTGGTGGGGTTTTCAGTGTCTGGCCATGAAGTACCAGATTTGTTACAACTTAATAACAGAGTAAAAGAACGAGGAGAGCATTCCAGTCTTACCTGTTGGAGCGAGCAGGGGAGTTTGTGTGCTTGTGACGGCAGTGCTTGGTTATTGATCTATAAAAGGTCTAATACAGCTCTGTAACACCCTTTGCATGAAAAAGAGATATTGTCAGCTTCAGTTAACTGGCAGTCTGTTATTAATCCTTGCCAATGCCTAGGGGACTCTTGGAAGAGGATGTTGGTTTGCCATGGACAGTGTTGGGAAAGCCTTGGGTAACAGGCTGTGCCAAGCACTGCCGCTCCTTGGGAAGGTTTTACTGGGCAATTCAGTGCATCCATAGTTTTCCTAGCATTCGCTTGGGCAACATTCCCACCTCTCCTGCCAGTGTGGGGAAAGCCCCCAGGATGCAGCTCCAGCTGAGGACTCTTTAGCAGTTGTTGTTTACATCAGCCCCATGAGGATGGAGGGTCCTGAGCACCTTTTGCCCCCCTTGGCCCCCTCATGTGCCAGCTGGCTCTTTGGAGAGTGGTTTTGGAAGGGGCACCCTCCTCCCATCCTGTGGGGAGAGTTGCCAAGGGAGCTGTCACCAAACCTAGGGAGGTTGTAAGTGCTTCTCAGCTAGCAGGTCCAGTGAGCCCCCCAGAGCCGGGTGGGGGGAGCTCATTTTTTGGGACACTGTGTTCCCTGATGGGTCCATGTCCCCATTGCAAGGACATCTTTGTCCAGCCCCACAACCCTCAAGAGCCCTTCATTAGAACGTGTGAACTGTACATGCCCTGCAGCTGTCCATTCCTCCACTCAGTGTTTGGGCTCCTGCACTGAAGGCAAAGCGTGGGGAGGATACACTAACACAGGGCTCAGCGTGCAGCAAGTCAGTGCCTTAATATTGACTTCATCATGGAGAGCAGAGGCACGAGGGAAAGGGAAGGGAGGGTTCCTGGCATAATAATGTGAGTTGGTGCTGCCACCTCATCTCTCCTGCCAGCTCACATGGTGACAGAACATTTTCCTTATTCAAGTTGGTAATGCTTCTCATCCCACCAGAGACATGATGTGGGTTTCACCTTCTGCCTATTTTTAAGCATGCTTATAAGTAGAAAGACAGAAATTATGGAGTCCTGTTAGTTCCTGGAAATCCAGTAAAGACTGGGGAAAAAGCCATTCTGGGAAAAGACGACTGCACGAAATTGTCAGACTGACAAGGTTGGGGCAGTTGGCCAGCACAGTGATGAGTGTGTTGAGTTTCAGCAGGAATGTTGGTGGTTTGGCAGCCCCCCAGAAAGCCCTGGAGCTGGTCAGGTGTTTTTTAGCACTGTGGATGGTCTTGCACATTTCTTCCTCCTCTCTTCTTTGTAACTTCACTCCTTCACACTGACAGACCACTTGTTAACCCTGTGGCTTCACCCAGGCTGTCAGAGCAGGAGAGCATCACCTGTCTCGCAGTGCCAATATTTCACCAGCAATAAGGCCCAAGAGGGAAAAGTTTTGGGAAGGGAGGAGAGAAGCATGGAAGGAGGCTGAGAGTGGCAGACACAGCCCTGCTGTGCTGAGCAAGAAGCTCTTCCGCATGCCTCTCCCTGTGGATTTCACACGGATTTACCCTGCATCGCCTGCTGCTGGCCGTTCCTCCAGGCTCACAGGGAAGAGTTGGCATCATTCAGCTCGATGAGAAACACAGCGTGGCCTGGGACACTCGTTCTTTATACACCCCTTCCAGCAGTGCCTAATGTCGAGCCTTTGCCGGGGGGAGAACCCCACAGCGACTTCCCAGCCCCTGCCCCTGCACACACATCACATACATCACCCTCAGGGCTGCTGAGTGTACATTTAACAGACGGCAAATGACGATGAGAGGTGATGTGTGAGTAAGTGGAACCTGAACTGCAGCTGTTGAAGTACTTAGAGACCACTCTGAGTAGAAGTTTTTTGCTGAAACACTGATACCTGCTTTCTGATGGACTGGTGCCTTCCTGTTGTTATTGTCCTCATCAGTAAAGCTTTAGATTTATTCATGAAGCACACTGGAGCTCAGGTGGCAATAGCTAAATCCATTTAGCAGTAGGAATAAGAGGAAATCCATTTTAATGTTCTCTTGCAGTGCTGCAGTACTTAGCAAACCCAAAGGATATTAATTACTCAGCATGCTCCGAAATGTAAAAGCATGAATTTATCAAGACAAATACATTCAGAACTAGGGTAAGTCAACAGTAATTAATGCCATGCAAAAAAGAGACAGAGAAAAGAAGTATTAGCTGGCCCTGTTGCAGAAGATGATGATGTAGCCTTTAGTTATCCCTGGAATATGTGACTGGAGTTGTGGTGAGGCATCTCTAACAAAAAAAAAAAAAAACGGCCCATGGCTGTTACGTATATCCCTGGGATGGGGGGTTTGGTCCTGGTTCACATTTCCAAGGCAGAAAGATGCAGGCAGCCTCTGAAATGCTCAGTCGTGCTTGGCAGCCAGCAGCAGCTTTTTCATGCAAAGCCTTTGATGTTGAAAGGCACTTGAGAAGAAGAGGGGCATAGGGCTTTTTTGTTTGGCACCAAATTTGTCTGCACTGTCCCAATGTTTTCATGGTGTTTAGCAATCATATAATTGTGAGCACAGCCAGAGATGAGTGGCAGCTCGAGAGATTAATTGGTAGGCCCTCCTTGATAAATTTAAGCATAACATGTGTCTTTATATCACAACCATTAGGGCAGACAAATGGAAATGCCTGCTCTGCATTTAACAGTCACAGCATTTGGAGAGGGCTGATGTCTTCCTCATCACCAGCGTTGGGTGAGGCTTGGAAAAAAACAGCAAAAAGCTAAAGCAATTTGAGCAAACAAGTCTAGCCATGCCTTATTTAAAGGTGGTTTACTCTGTGTGGAGTGAGTACAACCAGTGCTGATTCTTTGTCTCCAGGTCATGGGGATGACACAGATGACTTCAGCCTAGAAGATGCCCTGTTTGATCCCATCACCAGGCGACGTAAGTCACATTTATTCATTGTTTTAAAGAGGAGAAAACAGACGTTAATAGATGCGGTTTGTTCTTTGGGATCTGATGCTGATGGGAGGGTGGTAGAAGATACAACTGCCTCATCCTCTCTGCTTGGGAGACACAGGGTCTGGGTTTGCACACAGGTGGAGCTGGGGATGGTCCTGGAGAAGCTGGCTGCTGACCAGGTGCTTTTTGCTTTCTGACTCCTGTGAGGAACCACAGAGGCACAGCACACCTGTGCTCTGAGGTAGCAATGGCACTGAACTTGCCCTTTTGGCTTCCTTGCATCACTCAGTAATGCCTACCACCAGGCCTGGGCCTGTTGGCCTGGAACCAGTTCATCAGCCACCCCTTCTCCAGCCGGGGAGGGCAGCTCGCTGTGTTTGACCAGGCAGGGGCAGCACCAGGTCCTTCCCTGCTCCCATTGCAGTATGGTGCCCGGGAAAGCAAGTGGTGTGTGAGGTCACTGCTCTGCTTCACTGGAGTTCCAGTGTAGCCCATCGGTCAAAAGAAGCTCACTTCCTCAGGGGGTGCCTCACTGCTGGCATGCAGCATTCAGTATTTTGGTGTTTTACACCCCAAGGACAAAAACTAACTGCCAGCACAGCAGCTGAGGGATGGGAGGAGGCTCATCTCCCTCCTTGGGAAATGTCACACGCCTTCCCCCCGTGCCAAGGGCTGAGCCCAAGACCACTGTGCACTCACGCACATCTCTGGCTCCCTTTGCTACCCAGCCATGGAGATGCTGTGGCAAAGCTGCAAATGCCAGCACTCAGGACCCCTTGCTGCCCAGCACTCCCCATGCAGTTCATGGTAGCTGTCCCCAGACCCAACACCTTGTGGGGCAGCGGTGGGGATTGCTCCATGAGTGATGCCAAGCTCTGGGATCAGGCAGAATATACCCACGTGTATCAAAGAGAAAGCTGTAATAGTGTTTGAAACCTCTTGTGCTGTAGTCTAACAACAGACAGACGCTTGTGCTGTGTTACTCTGGAGTTTATGTGGAATAGAGGATGCTCTCTGCAGGTCTCCTGCAGTGTGCCAGGATAGGCCATGGGACATCAGACTTGGTCACAGGACTGATGCAGCTCACCTAGGATTTTGCAAAAGCCCTTCAATGCAGCATGTGAGGAGACCTGGTTAGAAATTACTAATGGCCACCTGATGTAGAAGGAAAGTAGTGTTCTGCAGGCTGGAGTCCCTGCAGTGAGGGAAGGGAAGAGGCAGCACTGTCCCCATGGCCTCCCCAAGTGCTGCATCCCACTCTGGATTCATCGTGTCAGCCCCAGAATAAAGCAACCAAGGGTCTGGGGTTGGGTCACATCAAACCATACCAGCATGCTGGAAATGAAGCCCAGCAGCACCACTCCAGTCTAATGGAAATTAATGGGAATGGAGCAACCACGGCTCTTGCTCATAATTTATTCATATACTTGGTAATGCCAGCCACTATTAATAGGCAGTGGTTTCCATATTGCTCCCTCCCTCCCTCCCCCCTCAATGGCTGGCTGTAGCTAGTTTTAGTCCAGGGGCAGCCAGGGGTGCCGGGATCTGAGTATCAGTGTGTCACTGAAAGTCCTCCAGCTGACAGGGAACCTCCTGTGCATAACACAGCAAGGGAAATCATCTGTCATTGGACTGACTGACAAGGCCAGGGACACCAAAACATTGGCAACTCACTGCTGGCTTCCACACTGTTCTGTACAGCGTCTGCCCTTGCCTGTCTGCATCCTTAGAACCTTAGAGCAGATTGTTGCAGCTCCCTGCTCTTCACCAGCTGGGATGGGATGCTGGCTCAGCTCAAGGCAGCAGTGTCCTGTGGAGCACTGGCTCAATTTCCACCCATGGGCAGTACTGATCCCTGTGGCCACACATTGTGTGCAGGGTGTTCATGACCCTGTGCCCTGAGTTTACAAATGCAGGTGTCAGAAAGTTGTGAAATCTTTGCCATGCATTCTCAATCCAGAGGTGACATTTTTGGTGATGCCTATGACTAACACTTTTCCTCCCCATCTGTTTTGTCATAGCCACTCCCAAGGGCCCCAGAAAGCCAGCAGGTGGGACAGGTGAGACCTTCTTGCATGCACATCATCTCAGCTCAGTGTGGGGTGCGCTTCCTGTGGGATTGAACTGTGTGAGACCCCTTGGGCTGCTCGTGTATGACTGAGTGCTGCTGCCTCAGCTGCTTTGGGCCCCCTTTTTTTGCCCATAGGGAAGATGGAACTGTTCCTGTGCAGCCAAAGAAATGCAATATTGATATTTCTGTCCATGCTGAGTGGCAGCAGAGCATTTACAACCAAGGCAGAATTTCGCACACTTTGTAGTATCCTAATGGAGAAGATACAAATCACTGCTCAGCTACACAAGAGTTTTTATTCCTGTCTGCATGGCACCTGCTAGCTTTCCTTCCAGGAGGAAGTGTAGAGGATATTTTCCTTCCTTTATTTATTCCAAGATACCCAGCCTCCATTGAAAGTCCCATCTTGGTGACACTCCCATACAGGGGAGAATGGGTCTCTGACTGTTGGTGCACATCAAATGTGCTGGCTGGCCAGCTCCCAGCAGTGCCACAGTTGAGGAAGCTCCCTTAAATTCACATGAGTTTTGTTGCCAGCATCTCCTCTGGCCCAGTTCTGGCCAGTTGCTGTTAAATATAGCATGGTCACAGCACCCAAAGGGTTGCTCAGTCCCACTGGAGGTGCCTGCAATAAACTGCATCAGAGGAGCACTCAGAAGTAAATCCACTCACTGCTGCATGAGGATCTTGGCACAAATTTAGGCAAATTCAACTGTCTGTCTCCTTTGCCACCATGGTGTTTGCTAGAGACAAGACACAGGGCTTCAGTGTTTGAATCACAGCCTGAACAAGAGGCTATTCGATCCAGTAAACTCCCCCTGGGAAATGGACGTGTGTGGAGGCTGAGGCTTTGTCTCAGCCAGTTGCTTCTTCCCCAAGGAGTGTTTTTTGGATTAATCATGGCACTGAGTGGCTCCTCAGGTAGATTCCTGTGCTGTGGCCCCTCTCTGTGCAAACCCCACTCAGCTCAAGGTCACTCACGGGTGGTTGCACAGGAAGCAGTGTCCCAGCCACTCACTGGCTCAGTCCCACAGCCCCTTCTCATCTGCACCAGGTTTCAGGAGATGCTGCAGATACTAGCAGGACTCCCCCAAAAGTGAATTATTTTAGGATTGCTGGGGCTGAGCAGCAGCCACAGCTTGGATGGGGGGGACTGAAATTGGTGTCCAGGCTTTTCAGAAGCTTTTGTGATAGGTCACGATTGAGCAGCAAAGTGGCTGGACACCCTCTCCGGCTCCAGCCTGACGTGGGAGGCCCTGGCAACGGTGCAGTACTATTGACAACACCCACAGAACAGGGTGTTTGCCAACAGCCTTGTGCCATCCCCACAAACAGGAGTATAACAATCCCTTCTCTCCTGCAGACTTTGATTTGGCTGATTACTTTGACACTCCTGTGAAGACTACCACCAAACCAGCCAAGCCAACTCCCAAGCCCTTCCCCAGGCCAGGGAAACCAGGTAATGCAGAGCTCCCTAGAGGCTTGAGCATCCCCAGGGCACCCAGAGGGAGGGGTGCCCCCCGTATCAGCTGAAATTGTGTAAAGACCAGAGCACTGAGCTGGCCCAGTGCAGCCCCAGTGTCAGAGCAGGGTGTGGGTTTTCCCACACAACACTCATCTGAACCCGCGTTTCAGAGGGTAACATCATTTTGGTCTTTTTTTTTCCCTCCCTGCAGACAACGGCTTTTGGGATGTCATTCGCACCACTACAACCAAGCAGCCGAAAACTACAAGAGCCCCTCCTAAGCGTAACCCAGGTGAGCGTAATCTCCACAGCCCCTGCTGCTTCACTCCGCCTCTGCTGCTGGCATGGGGAGGATTTGGGATGTGCCATGATGGTGGTACTGCCCTTGTCCTGGTTTTTCCAACCTCTGGTCTGTTTGCTCACCTGAAATACCTTGAGGAAAAAGCAAGTATTAAAAACCACAGAGAGGACAGGACATCTGAGCATTACTCTGCATTTTCTGGGGGACCTCGGTGGTTTTTGGACCATGTTTCATTCCCATGCTTGCTGGAAGGCTGTGAGCTGGTTGTGCTCTCTATCATGGCACAGCCGCATTGGGCTCCACTGGCAGACACCCACAGGCTCAGGGCACCCAGCTGGGAATTTTGCTGCCTGCCCAGGCAGGGTTTTGGTTTGGATCAGAATAAACTCAGGAGTGCACTGGTGGGAAGGCTGAGGAGCTCAGTTGGCTCCATGCTGGGGTTTTAGCTGCTGTTTATCAGAGACAATATCCTCTGTCAGAGCCAGGCAGCTTGGGGGACCAACTGAGCATTCAGAGAGGAAAATAACTCCAAGGAATCAAGTCACAGGCTGTTCCAGCCAGCACATGAGCATGGTATAGCCACCTCCTTCCCTTCCACTGTCTGGGCCCTCGGGGCACCAGTTTGGCTCTGACTTCTACTGGCCTCATTTATCTGATTACCTGGCACTCCAGCCATGGGGACACTTGTTTTTGCAGGAAGGACATGGTATTTCCCACCTCAGCAGTATAAGGGTGTGGAACAGGATGGGTTTGGAAGATCTGCCATGAGGCCCCATAGCAGAATTGGGAAATGCTTATGTCTGGAGCTTCATCTCTTTCAGCGGTGTTTTTCCCTGATTAGTGAATTAATTGCAGAGTTCCTCAGCCTATCACCATACTGCTAACCCTGGTCTTGTTTTCTAGAAAAGGATCCTATGGATTTTAACTTGGCTGATGCCCTTGATGATAAGAATGATGGGAAGGATGCTGGGAGGCCAGATGTAAGGCCAGGTGAAGGTAGGCTGCCATCTCCTCTCTGTCCTGCTTGCTACCTTCCCTGCTGTTCCCTGAGGCCTGTAGGAGATCCTTCCCAATCTGACACCATTCCCACCAAGTGATGGGATAAAAAGAAACAGGTACTGCCTGGTCCAATGTCCTGCCCACTGCCAGCATCCACTGCCCCTGTCCTGCCTGCTCAGAGTGGGGACATTTCCACAGGCAACTTGATCCTGGGGAGGGAAGGATCCTCTTCCTCAATGGTCCCTGGCAGAAAGGGGCTCTTCCTAAGGATTCCCTCCCTGTCTATGTTCAGGTTTTTTCCCCCAGGGTCTCTTCTGTTCCATTAAATTGTGGGGGTTGTATTGAGTTCCCCCCATCCCCCCAACAGCTCTTTAACCGAGGGCATGGGCTGCTGGGGTTCACAGTCACTGTCAAGGCGTAAATCTTGAGCAGGCTCAGGTCCTGGCCTAATACACCCTATGGGCTGGGAGCGTTCTTTTTTCATCTCTGAAATGCACCAGTGAATGAATGATTTGTCTGTGAGGATTGCTTCCCTGAGCACTTGAGCTGGGAAACAGACTTTGCATGGCTGGTTTATTGATATTGGGATGGCTGTATACCCTGCTCACATGTGTAATTAACAGTCAGGTATTTTATTACATTGTAATAACTAGGTGACTTGTTTGCACTTTGGTATTCTGGGCTTGCTGAGTTTTCAGGCTCCTGCAGGAAAGGTTGATGCGTTGAACTGCTGGAGTGTGGCACTGGCCACAAACCAGCACACACATTCCCCTAGCATTGCCACTGCCTGGACTGCGTGGGACCTCTCCAGGCTACGGCATAGTTAGGGCTTTCATTCTTTTCACACTCATTACTAAGCCCATACATCTGGGTTTTGTGGTAAGCTGATGAATAAGGCAGTCTCTTCCAGGCTGTTAAGGCAAAGGAAATCCTTCCCAATGCACAGCATCAGAGGAGGAGCCTTTTGCTGTCCCGGTGTTGGGTCTCTGCTCCCACCTTGGGAGCACCTTGCTGCACCCCAGGGCTCCCTCTGGAACTGGAGCTGAGATGTTCAACAGCACCACTCATTCAGCTGCAGATTCACAGACCCTGTTTCTCTGTACTTATCCTGCATTAATTTGACTTGCCCACTACAAGATAACTTTTTCATGTATACTGAAACATGCTGGTGCTCAATTTTTCCTCTGGACTGTTCTGTCCCTCTGGGCAGGGTAAGGGTCAACTCCTGCCTGCAGGACCCCAGGCCTAGCTAGTGCAGCCAGGAGCTCACTGATCCCCAGCACCATGGCCACAGCACACACAAACCACTTCTTCCTGCCTCCTCCACTCTCAGCCGGGGCTGACCACCAAAACATTTAATGAACTCTTAAATTATCAATAATTTGTGATTATCAGTCATCATCACTCTTAAAAATCAGTCATTTCAGTTTAAAAAAATACAGTAGCATTTAAACTAGTCAGTTATTACCTCTTCTATTACCTTAAAATAATTCAGGGTTAACATCTGGTAATTGTGAGAGAAGCATTACTGCTTTTTTGACCAAGTGGGGATGGAGCAGCCCACGATCCCAACCTCTGGCACAGCTGTGGCTCCCTCAGGTGCCAAACAGTTTGTTCCCATTTCTTTTAAAGGATTTTCAGATGATGACCTGGCCAGCATTGTGAATGGCGGCTACAGCCCAGACAAGAAGAAGGGTAAGTGGTGACCTATGTACAGTTGTTTTCTTTAGCAGTCATAGCTCAGAGTAACCCCCAGCTCCTAGAAAGAGCCCTGTGCAGAGCAGTGCTCACCTCCATGGCAGGGGCAAAAGGGGTCTGAGCCATGGAGCCAAGGGAAAAGTTCTTGGTCTCTGTGGTTACGCCTGGTGCCAGCCATTGGAGATGCTTGGTTTTGATTCCATGGAGGCTCTGCAGCTCCAGCTGCACCAGGGCAGATGGGACCTGTGTCTCCTCTATCACCTCGAGGGCACCCTGGTGCCATGCCTTCATTTGCCTTTCACCACACGACCACCAATGTCTGCAACAAGGGGGAAATCCAGCAACAATCAGGATAAGTCGTTCACAAGGATCCACAGCATTAAATATTAAAAGCAGTCACATAAAGAGCTGAACACCACGAGCCTAATCAACATTTAATAAATCCCTGTGCCAAGGACAAGATGCATCAGAGGTATTAGTAGAGTGGTGACCTGCTTCCATAAATTCAGGATGTAAGGGACTTGGTAAGGACTGGTTTCTAGTGGGAGCAGCTTCTCCTCCCAGCCCAGTTTCTCCAGGGAAGGTGATATCAAAATAGACTTCAAGCCAGTTGAGGGCTCCCTGACATGATGGAGCTCAGCCAGTGACCTCCCTGTGATGTGTGCTGTGTAAGACTTTGACAGCCCTTCAGGTGTTCCCTTGACAGTGGAAGTGTAAAAGATGGGGGTGAGGGTAATTGTCAGACACAGGCAGAGGTGTCCCATGCAGAGGATCCCCCAAAACTGCCCCCACGCATACACAGAGGGAGAGGAACAGCTTCAAAGCCCTCAGAAGCAAAAACAAGCAGCACAGTGGAGTGTGGGGCAGCAGAAATGCTGCATCCCATGGAGGCATCTGCCCAACCCCAGGCCAGGGCTGCCCTGCTACCCCTCTCCTGTGTGTCCCCTCCCTCCTAGCACAGCAGTGGGGGTAGCAGAGGCGTGCAGGGGTACTGACAAGAATGTGTCTCTGCAGGTGCCAGTGACAACACCGACAACGACTACAGCAGAGGTAGGTGTCACAGTGGATGGTGAGAGTGAAGGGGTGGTGTGTGTGCCCATCACAAAGCTCTCTCTGTGCCCCACAGTGGCAGAGACGGGGACAATCGCCGGCATCGCCAGCGGCCTGGTCATGGCGCTCATTGGGGCTGTCTCCAGCTACATCTCCTACCAGCAGAAGAAGTTCTGCTTCAGCATCCAGCGTAAGTCCTTCCCCAAGCACCCCAGGGCACACAGTAAACACACACCTGTTTCACCCTGAACCCCACTGCCATTCTCCATCCAGTGCCCTCCAGCTGGCAGAACAAAGCCCCAACCACAGGTCATTGAGCCCCCCCCCATGTCAGGCTTTGCACAGACAGGAGCCCACCAGCAGCAGCAGCCACAGGACCCACTGCCACCCCCAGGGCTCACACTGCTCCTCACACCCCACACAAACACAGCCCAAGACCAAACCATCATTACCAAACACAGTAAATACAAAAAAAAAACCCATCCCACCCCAAAATAAACAAACCAAACCCTCCCAAATCTCAGCAAGTAGTAAAAACTCACCAGGCTGCAGGGAAGGAAGCAGGGGCAGTATGTGCATCTGGTGCTTCAGCCCACTGCACCCCTCAGCAGGTTCACGACAATTACTGCAGTAAACTACAAATTAAGCAGCAAAACTATTACCATAAAACACCTTTTGCATGAGCTGTCCCTTAAAGCTGCTTGGTGCAGGCATTGCAGGAGGGTCCGTCCTCACAGCCTCAGGCCACAGCACTCATCTGACCATGGTGGGCTGCTGCAGCTCTTTATGGGAGAGAAGTTAGAAGGAGCTGAGTTACAAGTTGTTTTTTTTTAACTAATCAGTTGAAATCTCCTGTGAGTCCCATTTGCTCTAGGGAAAGGGTGTTTGGGATTGGAAATTTCTGTTGGAATCATGCTATTTTCCCAGTTGTGCCTGAAACAAACAGCATTTTGGTAAATTAGATCAGCAGGAAAAGTCAAATGAATGTGATGGAAGGAAACACCCCTGTATATTACCCCAACTTAAATGATATTTTAGCAAGAATAAATAATAAAAAAAAGGAGTAAAGGGTTTGATGAGGAGGAAGCTGAGAGACACAAAGCCCCAGAAAGGCAGCAGGAAATTTAATTATAAAGGAAGATTAATTTAAGCCATCAGACATGGCATGCTGGGCTAATGTCAGGCCTTAGATGCATTGGAGTGCATGACAGAAATCTAAGAGCCGTCAGCCGCTGCTTTTTATTGGAAAACATAAATGGCATTTGGTGTTACTCCACCAAAACACATGTCTGAGTGGAGGCAGTGGTGGTGTGCAGTGACCACTAGCTTGGCACATGGAGGAATAGGCTTGGTTCTTTCTCTTGCCCAGCTGTCCTTCAGCTTTGAATCTCTTCCGAGGAGCATTTGCTGATGATTCCTCTAAAGGACATGCACAATGCTGCCTAGAACTCTTCATCCCACTTTCTTTTCTTACACTTCACCTCGTACTCGCCAGCCATGCCCTGGGCTGTGGCTCAGCCTCTTGGTGTCCCTGAGCTCTCGCTGTGCCTCTGCTGCCTCCACAGCTTGGCCAGCTGCTGGCTGCAGTGTCTCTGATGGCATGGGGACTTTATGAAGGTTTTCTAGCCAGTTGCAGAACCTTTTCTCTTCTGTGCCTTGGAGGCAGCAGCTGCCCCATTGCTGCCTAAGGCTCCCGCCACACTCCTTTGGCTTGGCCCCAGCACCATTCCCTGCCTCCCTCCTTCCCTGGGAGATACCAATGAGCCTTATCCAAAGCTGGTGGTGAGGCACAGCCAGTACCTGCCACACCCTGAGTCATATTTAGATGTGCAAACAAGTTATAGATGCCTAAAAAGTGTGTGCTTCGTGGCCTGATTGCCTCAGGCTTCATTTGCAGACCAGCACCCGAATCCCCTTCCCTGGTCTCTCTCTAATGGATGCAACAGTTAGCACAGCACTCCCACTTCTGCCTTTCCCCACAGTAGTCCCTCAGAGGAGCTGCTGAGGATGCCTGAGGTCCATGGCACATCCCAGACTGTCTTAATTCACCTTCAGCTCTGAGCTGGACCACCCATTTTCTCCTGCCCATCCTCCTGCAGCCACCCCTGCCCACCAGTGCCTAGCCTTGCTCCTTGGCCTCAGCTCCATTTGATAACATTGGGAACTTCTTTGCATTTACATAAGGGACTTATTCAGGATTTGACACCCCACTGGGATTCTGCTTCATCACCACAGCCCTGTTCTGAACTGCTTCTTGAAGCTCTGCATAACTTAGCTTTTAATGAGGCTGTGGCACATATCTGTGCTGAGGCGCAGCCCTCGCTGCACAGCAGTCCTGTCTAGGAAGCCTTCCTCCTTCCTCCTGCACTCCTCAGAGCTGAGCATCTTAGACAGGAATTAGCTAGGCTGCCTTGCCTGATAAAGATGAAGCAGGAGCCTCAGACAAAAGAGCTGGAGCTGTGCCTGCCAGGAGCTCCATGGGCACTTTGAAGCCCAGCAAGTCTCAGCACTGGCTGTGGGTTATCGAGGTTTCTGTGCTGCTGTCACTGCAGAGGAGGTTTCAAAAAGGCATCTCGGCTGTTACAGCTCTGAGGCCCATTTCCAGGGTTTTTAAGGCATCAAAGCAAATAATTTTACTTTCTACCCTTCCCATCTCACTCTGTTTATTGTACTTCTCAGAGGGACTGAACACGGAGTATGTGAAAGGAGAGAACATGGAAGCTGTCGTAACCGAGGAACCCCAGGGTGAGAGCCTTGTACCCCTTACCCCTGCCTGCATCCCTCCACAAAAACAGCTTTACCGAGGGACTTCCTTAAAGTCCATGGTGCTGCTGTGTCCCTTTGATGCTGGTACTGCTTAGATGATGCTATGGCTTTTGTGAAACACGTACCACAGTGCTTTTACCGTTTACTGCACACAAAGGAAAGCCTGGTAAGAGCCCAAGGAGCTCATGCTGCAAATGATGGCAGTTAACATTTAGCTTTCATGTAACTATGAACGTTACACTGAGAGTCTTTCACAACAGAAGCATGGTCTTTCTTTCAGTGACAGACAATCAAGGCTGCTGCAAAGGCTTTTCCAGTGTCACATACAATCAGCCATTGCTGGGCACCCATTACTTGCACCCTGGTTCCACTGCATCCTATTGTACTCATGGGTTTTTTTCTTTCTCCTCAGTTAAATATTCAGTCCTGGAAACGCAGTCAGCAGAACCACCAAAACAAGACAGTGCGAAGATATAAAGCATGACCCAGGGCTAGAAAATAATCAAGTCAGCAGCAACAGAGATCTTACATGCTTGTAATTTAGGTTTTAATTTAATTTGACTCCAAAGCTATTTAATGTGTATTTAGGCTTGAACTGGCTTTTTACTGCTCTAGGCTTTAGGGTTAGACTGGTAGCATGTGTTTATTTTTTTGAAGAGGTTTATGTTTACATCAAAGTAGTAGTGTAGGATTGGTGTGCAGCTGTATGGAAATCCACAAAAGGTACTTCAGCTGTGGTAAGTTTTCAAGAGCTTAAAGGTATGAGGACAGTGAAGTGCCTGTAAATAGCAATCCAAAGCCAAACCCTGCAAAGTCCTCTGCAAAGCGCCTCCAGCCACCTTCTGCCATCGGCTCCAGGCAGCATCACTTCCAGAGGTGGGGACGAAGCTGCACATTTCCTGAGGGTGGATTGCAGTCCTTCGTGTAGCTATACCTAAAAATGAAGTGCCTATGGTGGGTCCTTGTGTGGGGCCTTGGGCTGAGCCAGATGACTCCCTACACCCAAGCCAGGAGTTGAGGGTGCTTCACCACACCACCCACCACTGGGCTTCTAACCAAAGGACCTGATTTTCACACCAAGTCACAAATACAATTGATAGTAGTGTGTGCAGTGTTCACTTTTAGCAAATACCATTTGAATGCTCCACTGAACTGCAGATCAGAGTGGAAGTGAAGTGATACAATTTTTCTTCAGCTGCACCAGGGAAGTTTAGGTTAGACATCAGGAAAAAATTCTTCACTGAAAGTGATTGGGCATTGGAATTGTCTGCCCAGGGAGGTGGTGGAATCACTGTCTCTGGACATGTTTAAGAAAGACTGGATGTGGCACTCAGTGCCATGGTTTATTTGATGAGGAGGTGTTAGGTTAGGTCATAGTTTGGACTTAATAATCTCAAAGGTCTTTTCCAACCTAGTTCATTCTGTGATTCTGTCTCCATGACATGAAATATCTATGTTGTCACCACAATTAAAGCTGTGTGCATATGGATGCTTTCAAGGAGAGCTTCTGATCTCAGTCACACTAGAACAAGTGACATATTTAACCCAAAAGAAAATAAAAGCAGGTATCTGTTAAGACCTGTAATGCTCAGAACCACAACAGAACTCAAGCTTAACAAGATGCAGTCCCCTCATTCTTTTATCAGCAGCTATCGGGAGTGCTCCCAGGCACCCACAGGCAGAAAAAGGATTTAAGCTTCACTCTTTGTGTCACCAGCTAGCCTTTAAAAAAGGCAGTACCTCCTGAGAGGATGAATCCTCCATCACTGTCCTGCATGGGGTTCCTGCAGCTGGCTAGGAAGCACTGGGCTGTGAGTGGTGCTCAGCAGGACACTGGGCTGCACCGGGACAGTGCACATGCAGCCCCTACCATGCGGCCCAACCGCTGCCTAGACCCGACCTTCACTATCTTGCAAGAATTTCTGTTTAGATTTCTAATCCCCCCCGAGCAACCTTTTTGACTGCTGCTAAAATGTGGCTAACTGCCACTTTCCAATACATTTTTGCCAATCAATAATTGCTTAAAAAGCATGATCTCAAGTGAAGGAAATTTCACTTTACATGGTGTAAGAGGTACTCTCTATTTATATATAAATCTGAAATGTGAGCATTTTGTATGGGTTTGCAAATTCCGTATTTTATGAACGTGTATTAAAAAAACCAAGCCTTTCAGTATGATGTACAATTCACAGCTTTCAGGTAGACTGACTTCCAGAAGGCCTTGCCAGGAGGTGAATGAGCCCAGGAGCATTGCTGTCTAACAGCTCTGTTTGGAAGGAAATTGCCTAGTAACTTGGTTAAGTATTTTGCAATAGCCGCACAGTTCTTTATGGTCTTTTTAACATTTGCATTTTTAAAGCCGCCTACTAGCTCTGGCAGAACAGTTACAGTGGTTTATAAGGTGCCTCACAACTATTCAGAACACTCAGGCTACAATGATACTACTCTAAACTACTGCTGCTTTGCTTTATGAATGTGTTTGGAATGGTAAAGTAATGTTAATTGTTGGCTCAGATAATAGAAGCATAGGAAAGAGACGGGATGCACTGTTTGCTTACTCCCAGAGAACAGTTTTCATGGAGGAAATGGGGTCTGCAGAATTTGCAACAGGAGCTCAGGTGCCAGCTAAGCTACACAGCTGAGTTTGTGTATCTCCATCCCAAGTACCAGCATTTGTTTTTTGCTCTTACCCAAACACGTTTGAAAGCTGTAGCACGAAATATTTTTTCTGTAAGTTATTGTAGATGAAGTTACAACAGGGCATTGATGATCACTAGAAGCTGTTTTCCCAACTTAGATCTAGTGTCCATAATTCGACCTCTCACTTTGCCAGTGACCACGTTTCTGCAGACGCAAATCACAAGTTTTACCCTCCTCTGCCCGTTTGACCAGAGTGTCAATAGTCAGTGTGGTTTAAAGAGTAAAGCACCTACTCCTCCTTTGGGGAACTCTTACACTAGGGCATAGAGGGAGTACAAGTCTAATTCAAAATACTGCAGGTCACAAATTTAACAAAGGCAGCAAGCGGTTTCACTGGAAGACCCACACCAATGTTTGGGACTCAGAAGCTGCTGCTTTGCTCAAGGCTCTTCTATAACACTGATAACTACTTACACCTCAGTGTGATGTGTAGGTATGTGGAAATCCATAAATGCACAGTGAAAGAGAACACTTCCCAAGTGAATAGTGACAGAATTCAAGATTTCTTTCTCGAGGATTTCAAATAGGAAAATACTTGCAAATCCTGCAGTAGAGAAACTAGGCTTGGCCTTCTCTTCAAAACTGAACAAAAGTCAGAGTCTTAATGATAAATGTCAGCAAAGGCTCAAATGATTTTATTACTGTTTGTCCCCTCTTCCATCTGAACTGCCACCAGTCTCTGAGAAACAGGGAGTTTATACATCACCTATATTTTAGTCATTATAGCAACTGAGAGGGTTCCTGTGTATTTTCCTAGTAGTGATCCAAGTTCTGGAACACCTGACCCAGCACTGACCTCTACTTTAATTTACTTAATATTTACTCACTTTAAATTGGGATATGGATTTTTAAAAAATCCTGCATTTAAGCTTTGTATACATGGCATGAACTTTCTTGTCCTTTATAAAAAAAGGCAATAAACCACTAGAAAATTGCTTTGCCTTTTTTATTTTCATTAACCCAAAACCTATATATACAGACATCCCTAGAGTTTGTGTACTATGTATGCTGTGAGCTCTTTTTCTTGCAACACCTCACTTCTTAAGCCATTTTAAATGGCAATAAAATGATTCAGAAAAGGTTTTGACAAAGCTTTGACAGAGAAAAGAGAGAACTGAAAGAAGTCAGCTGGCTCTTTTCGTGTTTATTCTTTCAATTACTTGCATTTTCCTTTGACAGTACTTCATTTCGGATTCCTCAGCTGAGAATACTCTGACACAAATTTTGTATCTTTTTGGCACTGTAAACTCTGTCATTTTCATGCAACCCCACTAACGAATCCTTACAAGTGCTCCACTGTCATTCTTAACTACTCATTTGTTGTGCTAAAAGTGGAATTAGTCCATAATACTGTTTCAGATTCTGAAAAAGAAGGATGAGTCGGCAGGCTGAGGCTTTAAAAATTGCTTCTCTAACAGATGAGGTTCAGGAACAAATGAGGTTCAGAACCAACAGGGTTGTGAAATTAGAGAGCCCTTTCTTTTGAGTGAAGTTTTAACTTTAGAAGCAAGACAGATTCCTTGCAGCTGAAGAATTGACCTGTACCAAATGAAGGTTGAATGCTACGATGTTACAAAATACATTTTGTCAATGTGCATGTAAGGGTCACTAGGGTAAAAAACAGGATTTAACTACCTTTGAAAAACACCAAATAAACAAAGTTGACTAGAAAGACATTTTAGACTTGATTTTTTGTGGTTTTTTTTTTGTTTTTTTTTTTTAAATGTTGCAAGTAAGCTGCAAGTGTTTGGCTATATCTTTATGGTACATCACCTCTTCTCTAACTACACTGAAGACTTAATTTAAAAAAAACAATCCAAACTGGACTTTGTGAGAAAACAAATACCACTATGAAAACTTTAATGGCAAAAATGGAGTATTTGCATACACGCACACACACATTTGCACACACTCTCTCCTCGTGTCACCCAGCACCTACACTAAAAGCAGTGCCATAGGTTTCCTGCAGTTTTCTTTACGTTTTCACACCCAGTAGATAAATCTCCCATGCAGTGCAAACTAAGTTTTGTATAATGATGCAATGCTCAGTCCCACAGTCAAAAAAGGTGGTTTATATTTCAAACTAAGTACTTCTGACTTATGTTTCTTAACTCTTTCCTCCCACCTGCACAAGTTAAAAGCTATCAATACCCTCTTAGTTCAGCAGATAGGGTCTCAGTAAATGGACATTCCTTTTTGCCATAAACGTGTCCTCTGTTGTGAGGCTTAGTGGACATGAATGAGAGCTCTTGATTAATTGTTTGCAGCTTTTACAGAACCAGCTGTTCTTGGTATTACTACATACAGCACATGAACTAGTACAGTTTCTCTTGGAAAATGAAAGCAATGAAACACTTCTTGTTTAAAGCTCTAATGATTTGAGAAGGCTGCCTCTGCAGGGAACAGAACCAGGCAGTTAGGAGTGTTTCGCAGCTTTAAAAGCCTTCTTCCATTTTAATGAAACAACAAAAAAAATTACTTTTCTCTACAAAGGGGAAAGAAGTGTAAATTCAGCTCTGAAACAGGACTAAAATAGCAAAGTCTCTGATGCTGATGATTCACTTAACTTACTTTACAAGCAAAAAATGTGTCAGCTGGTTGCCAAGGCTTCATCCCCTTTTGGGACACTGGATTCAGGTTGTACTCCCTCTCATACATTGTTGACAACAGGAAAATCCTACAAGCCAAATGTAACTGCTTGCTCTCTTTGCACATTCCCTTTATACTGAGCAGTCAAAACCCAAATCCAAAGCAGAAGATCTAGCTTTTGAACCAGAAGTTAATAGCTCTGTCCAAGGTGCATCAGACAGGGAACAGAATGCTGCTCTTCCCTTAGCTAGTTCAATATTGCCATACTGGAAAAAAAAAAA
>VWZS01005722.1:46499-84263 GCA_013397075.1 Rhabdornis inornatus | reverse complement strand
TAGTTTTTTAAAATTTCCAAAAAAAAAAAAAAAAAAAAAAAAAAAAAAAAATTAGTTGTTCAATCCATAGGAAAAAATCTGATTATCAGGAAGCAGACTGAGTACAACAGTGATCTCTTCAGTGTAAAGCTATGCTCTAACTAGCCCATATGAGCTATAGAATACCTCTGAATATTTCTATGCTAAGTATGTACAAACCCATCCATTCTGCTGACATGTGGAACAGCAGGACCCTTCCCCAAAGCTCTCCCTGCACATCAGAGACTTACTGAGCTGTGTTGAAACTGGTGGATATGCAGCCAGTCACATGAAATAACTGATGTTCTTCTATGCAAAACCAAATTCTCAGAGTTTAGCTTCAGAAATCCAGGCTTCAAAAATCTCAGAATGCCCAAGCTAATCCAGTCATCGCTTTTGCAATAATTATACAGAAAATCTTGTGATTATTAGCACAAATATAGAGAAAAACTTCAAAAGATTTTCTTTAGCACTGCATTTTGGAGATAATGTGGTTTACTTTAATTATACAGTTGAAATGTCAAGGAAATCTGAAGTACAGAAGAGTTTAATTCAATACCAGCTCAACATATTTTGGCAACGTAAAATTCATTGCTGGCACACTGTTCAGCAGAACCATTTTTACAGGAAAACATCTTTTATCTATTTATAAAAAGCTTGAGGTTGATTAAGAGATGCAACACTGCAAGCCTTCCTAAACTGTGTTTGTTTCTATTTATTCTATAAAACATTCAGTACAGTAAAAAGGACATGTTGAAATACCTTGCACTGCACAATAAATGTGTAAGCACTGGATACAGCACTTCATCCTCTCCAGATGAAGTCGGGAAGGTGCTCAGCAGCTTGCTTGACTCATTAACTATGTGCTGGGTAGAGTTCATGCACAGATTGAGACACAGAAAAGTGCTGTTGTGTATTGGGAACAAATGTGCAACAACAAATACAGCCAATAAAACCTGCAATCACCATATAGAATCAACTGTCTCTTACGAATGGGGCTTAATTCCCACCAGCACAACCCAGAGCAATACAAAAATGAGTCAAAAAGCAGAGCTGCAATATTTAAGTTTCCTGAAGAGAAGAACCAGGTTTTCATGAAACAAAGCAAGGAAAACAATCCAGGGAAAATTTGCAGCATGCACCATTTCTAGGCCTTCCAAGAATGCCAGTGAGTAATTGTCTAAAGGGAGAATGTTATAGTAATCAAATCTCTCCAATATAAGTATTTCCGGGGGGAGATGCGAGAAAATTGGGCATGTATATTTAACACAACAACACAGTTTAATTATTCATTTACAAAAAAAATGCTAGTAGGAATTTAAAAAACAAAAACCCAAGAGGCTTTATTTCAAGAAAAACAATATCATATTATTCAAAAAACTTTGTCAAACAAAGTCATTGCATGTTAAGATCCTCCGAAGGGTTTGGACAGGCAGGATCCATTTTCTGAGTGTACAGCTTAAACCCACAGGAGGATGCATGTTTAACATCCCATACACATGTATAAACGCACACAGCTTTGCATTTTGTGTGTACACTTAGAAACAAAACACACGTCACAATGTGGAGCTATACAGGCTATACAATTTACACAGCTGGGTGTCATTCCAACCCCATATATTACCATTTGCTAGAAAACAAACTTTTACTTTGTACAAGACCTTGACATGAGCAAGTTTATCCCTCACTCAGGAGGCTGAAACTGAACAATAAGCTAAACAGTCAAAAGACTTTATTTCAACTTGTACAAAAGGCATTAAAAAACCTAAATACATGCTTTACCAAATATATTACATCATAAAAGTCAGTGTGGTGTACTTGATAAATCCAGCTCAACTTCGTCCACTTTTAATGGCATATTCAGTTCGTAATGTAAAACTGACAATACTGGAAAACATTTATTTTAAAATCAATTTCCAAGTGCATTACCTAAAATTAAAAAAAAAATTTGCTCTAGCAAAAAAAAAAAAAAAAAAAATTACTGAGTGAAATAAGGAGCTCCCATTCAGAAAAACATTTATGTTCAGTGTAAGCATCATGTGGCATTTCATCTGATTCTGTTAACCAGGCATAGTACTCTAGACAATGTGTGAGGCATTTTTCCATTTTTCTGTCTGCTTGGCAGATGGATTCCTTTTTAGAAAGGTTAAATTGTTAGTTGCTGAAAACAAAGTTTAATTTCACAATTGGTGACTTACCTAGAGTGTCAAAACACATGTGGGAACTGCCAACAAGAAAATACATCACATCTATTGAAGCTCTTTCTGGCGTCATCGTGATAGTATCAGACACAGAGTAAGGCATTGTAAATCATAGCAATTACAAGTCATTCATAATCCTTTTGCAATGGGAAAAGCATTTCACCCTCTGTGTTACCTGATACTGATTTTTTCACGTGGCTTTTGTTCCACATCACACAGAGGTGTGCACTGGTGTGGTGGAATGGGAAGGAGATGAACCTCTGTCAGAGGAGGAGGAAATGGAACGTGTGGCAGCTTCCCGCTGCAAATCCTCAACCTTCTTCTGAAGCTCTGTTCGGATGGCCAGGAGTTCTTTAAGATTTTGGTGGATTGGAACCTGCCAGGTAAAGAAAGAAAAGGATTACTTTGACTCTCATAGTGAGCTATCTTTTCCAGCAATGCGTCTGCTGTTGCATTCAGTAACAAGGAATTCAACACTTGTAAATTTCAGTATGTCAATATTTAGGGAGAGTGTTTCTTCAATCATTTGAAATGAAACATTGCAGGAAACTGTCCCTTTCCAACAACACAATTGTCAGGGAACCTATTAAAAAGTGTTTGCAAATGGTTTTGGTGGGATACCAAATATACTCCACTAAATGTACTTTGTATCCATTATCAATACCACTGTCAGCTGAACTTAAAATGCCTTTCCTGGCAATGATTTTTCTGCCTGTTGGGACAGGACTTACTTTATACATAGAGTTTACAAAGCTGGTTCCATATGGAGCATCTTGTTACTCTTCTAACCAGGCATCTTTCCAGGAGTCTGACCCGTTCCAGTGAGAAAAGTGCAGCAACCAAATGAATGGTGCCTGGATCTCCCAGAATCTTACTCCAATAGATCTTTCACAGAAGTTCATTTTACAGGTTTCTGCTTCTGACATTATCCAACAAACATCAGAGATGCACCACTCTGCATCAGAGCCCTTTCATATTCATCTGAAACATTCAACTATATCATGGCCAAAGGAAGATTCAAGCCATACTAGATTTTGCAGCTAGATTTGTTATCTTAGACAAGCAGAGAGAACCCTCCCCCTCTTTCAAATTCCACAACAAGGCCAAAAAAGTTTTATTGTAAGTTGCTTTTGATGTATTTTATCCTCTACAAACTCTAATTGTTTATAGCTTTTGGAAAGAGCAAGACAGGAAAATAATTTAATTGCACTGATGCCACAGTCATGTGGAAATGCAGCATTGGGAGACCTATGGATTGCTAGATGAGAAATTTATACCCTGCGCTTCTGGAATGCTGGGGTCCAGGGAATTGCATTCACCCACTATCAGTTCCTACTGCTTAGCAGTGATTGTTAAGGCTGGGATGCACACCTGAGCCTGCCATCTGCACATGGTGCCATGTGAAGGAAATAGCAAAACCAGAAAGGATTTTACTCGCTATCAATGCACAACTGAGTCAAAACTTACATTTTTGTGAATTCTTGCTTTTTAGAGAACATACATCCAAAATCCATGCATTTGATACTGATATTTCCAAAACCTAACACAGAAAAATACCATTTAATTTTTAACTCTTGTTCTAACTTAAAACAATAAAATAGTACCAAAGGTCTTCTTAGGTCTACAATTTTTTGGCCACAGTTTTTTTTCTTGTTTGTGGCTTAGCCCATAAACAGAAACTTCAGTGTATTGAGAAAGTGCTGCTCCCAGTATCCTGGGAGTCATCAATTTATTCAGCATATCATCTACAGCAATTTTAAAAGCATACCTTTAGGAGTCTTCAGCTGAAGAATCGCTGCACACCACTAGCTCCCATTGACCCTGGAGCCCTGCCCTCACTGTGCAATGAATTCCCTCTCTTGCAGTTTTACCCCACATCCTCTATACAAACTCTTCAGCAAGTGACACCACAAATCTACAGACCTCCTTCACTTATCAAACAACAAAGCACACCCTCTAGAAAGCCTATCTCATTTTTCTGAGGTAGACTACAAAAAGTGTATACACCTAGAAACATGGCAAAACTGAACCTGCTGATGAAGATTGTCCAAGATGCTGTAATTCACACTGTGGGAAATTAAAATTTTAGTAAAGATTAAGATTTTCTGGAATTGGCACCCCCTGTATTTATTTTTTCCCCTCCATAAAAGATCCCTTTCTCACAGACTCCTACTTTAGATTTCTTTAGGAAGACATTTTCCTGAAATATTTAGATCCCTAACCGAGTGATTTACCATTGGAATCATCAGTCACACAATGGCTCCCTGCGTCATGGGAGATCTGTACACCTGATTTCTGCACAGCTTAACCATGATTCAGCAAACCAGGCCAATTTCTCTCAGTCAGATTTCACACAGGCATCAGCTGCTGGGTTCCACTGCAGAGCTAAAACACTCTGAAAAAGCAGCTCCACACAACTGGCCTTCAGGGAACCTACTACAAATCTTTCCAGGATACACCACACAAAAGCTGCTGCAGGACTTGGCATGCTCTGTAAAGTGCTTTGATGAAGAAAAGTGTGGCTGCACCTCTCAATCCCTCTGCAGGCCCAAAGCCTAATTCAACAGGCATATGCTCCAACTTTGATGCAAGTGCTGTTCTCCCCACAGGTCCATCCTGAAGAGCAGAGCTGCCTTTCAATAAATTAGCTAAATAACAATAATGACATTTTAAAAGCCTGTGTATATTCAAGTCACACAGGAAACTCTTCAACATTAAGATTGCAAAATTATGCTGCCAAAGAATTAGGAGGTGTTAGAATGAAGATTACTTCTCTAACCTCTATTCAGCCTTCCTGTACATCTGTATAAAATCATTGGTCAAATAAATATTAAAATACTAGCTCCCCCCTTGTATTCCTCATTCATGCAGTACACAGGCTGATGCTACTTAATTAATAAGTTATTCAATATTTAGTTTTCTTTGCAGGTGTCTGACCCCATCTTTTATTTATTCCTTCTTCTATTTATTCTATCTATTCTAATTCTATTAGAATTTAAAATGCTAAAGTTTCCTTTCCTGTACTTTCATCTCATGTCATGAAACAAATTTATTTCTGCAGCACCCTAATGAGGTATGGGAATATTAACATTCTACTTTTACAAACAAGGATCTGAAGCCAGCACCTCCTAATTTTGTATACTTTGGATCTCAAATTGGTTTAACAGAGAACTTGGGAATTCAAGCTGGGGCATGAAGGTATCAGGCAGGACACCTAGTAAATAAGGTGCCCCAGGTGAGCTCCGTTACAACAGAGAAATCCTGTGGCAAAGGCAGGGAGAAACTTAACTTCTCTCAGGGGACAACTCTTCCTCTGCCTGCAGTCATGTCCCCTCTAAGCCTACTTTCCCAGACTCTGTTCCATGGGTTAACAGAGAGCAAACACCTCCAGCATCTGAAGGATTATTCACTCCTAGCTCCTATTCCCAGCTTGCCACAACTCTCTTACAGACTCTGTATAAAATCCATCTCTCAGTCCATTTTCTTATGCTCAGTTTTTGAGAATTCATTGAGATCATAGCAGCCTCAGACCTCCAAACTGGAGGAACTTGTTCCCGGATATGAACGGGACAGTTTCTGAAATATAATCTTACTAAAATCTCATGTTTGCCCTAGAGATGGAACATTTATAGAAAAACAGCCCCTTGCCCCAACAGAAGTCCCAAAGTTTCCCAATATTTTCATATGGGAAAACATTTTTCTTAGTCACATTTTCATAAACAACTGAGCCTTGTTAGATGAAGTTTTACAAAGCAATTCAGTCAGACACAAACTTGGGGACTCAATGCAAACCATTAGAACCCAGCTAAGCTGTAAGCAAGGCAGAGTAGCATCTTATAGTAGGGGAAAAAAAGGGGTCACCTTCAAAATGTTTGCCATCTTTTAGTAAGGGCATGTTAGATTTAAACATTGCAAGACAGTTCCACTAAATATCATCATGCCATTTCATCTGGTAGTGTAAACACAAAGGGCTTTCTGATACAATGCCTTTCCCAGGAAAAAATTCTTTTTGATTGCCATTAACACAGCATCATGTAGATGCACACAGTATTAAACAATAAAATTCCAGAAATAGGTTTCACATGTTAAACTTCCAATACACACTTTAATTTCATGAAATAACATGCCAAATTCAGTCTAGAAAGATCTCAAACAGCTCAATTTTCAAGCAGCTGGCAATAGCTGATTCTTTAGTAATAAAGGTTCATGTTCAAATTACATTATCATGAGGTAAGGAAAAGGTAGTATAGGCAGCTGAAGTATCACAGAAGTTCCTACAAAAAGACCTGAAAAGCAGCCTGGCATGAGGAGCCATGTTTTCCTCCAGATGTCTTCAGTTCTGTTACTGTAACTGCCCTTTATTGGGAAAAAAAGCAGCAAATTCAAACATGAAAGAATGAAAATACAGAGTGAAAAGTGGGGGGGAATGCCCAAAACAAAGCCTCAAACTCCAGTTACGTGTTTTGGGGTCTTTTTTATTTTAACAAAACCATTAAGAGAACCATGCAATTATACAGCTTTCTGGAAGCCTCCTTCCATCTTAGATGGAGGAGGAAGAGGAAAAAGATGAAGCATCATGAATTAAATTCTGTCATGAAAAATATTAAAATTAAAAAGTCAATTCATTTCCACACTTCCTAAAGACTTATTCCAGGCAGACATATTGCTGTCAGTGTATCCTCAAACCATCCTGTACAAATTCTTACAGATAACCATTTCCATTTTTGTCACTTCACCCTGTTCTATTTTATAACGAGATTCCTCTCTTAAATAAAACCTTTAGAAGGAAATGGGTCCAACAACCTTCACAGTAACACCTGCAGTGGCTTGCTGTGAACAAAGGTCTCCTTCACTTTGCCACTGTTTAGAATGAAAGGAAGTGGAAGAGTGACAGATTCTGAAAGGAACATGAAGTTTGAAGATTGTTTGTTAAAAGATCATGTTACCACCTTAACCCTAGAACTGTGTACTTGCACAGCTCAAGTAGTGCCTCCAAGGCAAGCTTTTATTACTGTCTTGTTAAGAAATCATGCAACTGGTTTGCCTGAGATGAATTTGTTGGGAAGCTGACAGCAGCTATACTGTTTTCTACTCTCTCATTCTGCCTCTCAAATTAGGAGTGGAAGCTCAAAAGATGACTCTGGACCTATCACCCAACCACAGTCAACTTATTTTTGCTGCTCTAGTCCACAGATTTTCAGCAGAGTGTGCATCCTTTCCTTTGTCACACCCGTGTCCCCATAGTGATGCTGCCAGGCTACACTCAGCTTCTACAGCCAGATCCATCATTTCTGTCCATAACCCAGCTAAAAGCATAGAACTATTTCTGCTGCATGAGAGGAGCCTACACAGATCCATATACATCAAATGCAGAACCCGGTGCAGTGCAATGCTGAGCACATGCCACTCCACAGTTATGATGAATTAATCCTGCTGGGGAAGGATTTGAGGAAAAATAAAGTGTTTTTTGGTTTTTAAACTATGCCCACAGAGAAACTGTAGTTATGCTATACCATATACATACTACATCCCACATAAAAACCATCTAGACACAAGACAGCTTAATTTCTTCAAAAATTCAAGCCTTCCTTTTCACAGAATTACTACAGTTCACTTTCAGTATTGATTTTCGGGCTTTCATTCCCAAGGAATCCTTCACGATTCTGAAGTGCTTTTGGATAGCAAAATTTGTCAACAAGAATAGATATAAAAGAAATTATAATAGCTACTCACTTATAGTACCACCAAGACTTAATTGGATGGATATCTACTGTGTGTTACTTTACTAGCTCAAGGACAGACATTCACATGAAAATTGTTCAACACGAATGCATTTTGTCTTGTTCAGTGAGCACACTATCCATTTTAGCAACAGGGAAGAAAAGCTGCAGAAGAAAATGGTTATTTTAAATTCATTGCTCAACTTAAGACGGTCAGTTTTCCAAAAACCTACTCCGAGCATTGAAAAAACAACAATATCTTTCACTTGATCTTTTTCTTCCTCCCTGTGAAGAACTGGAACTCTGATAGCCTAGTTAACAGGCGACTTGTACCAAAAGGCAATCTCAAATGACAAAGACAGCAATTTTCAATAATAGTCAATACTTCCACACTTTTTGTAGAGGTGTGCTCCTGAGAGCACAAAAGCAAAAACCCCTGGCCTCCTGGAAAAGCAAGGACAGAAATTATGAATGCTACCAGGTGGGAGACAGAACAACTGATAGATTTCCAAACTCAGGAAACTGTACATGCTACAAGTTGATGCCACTGCTTATTAAAACCTACAGGCCATTTAGATTTAGACATCTGAGACATGAGAGAAATTGTGGGCTTGCTCTTCAAAATGTGTTAGAAACTCCCAAAAATGAAGATTATTTGCACAGTACTAGCTTCTCCCATTCTGCGCACATTCTGATGCCACTACAGGATACTAATTTCTTTTTCTTAGGTAACTACAGTTTCTGTCAGCATCCAGGATAAGTGGTTAATCTCTATTTTATTCCATACTGATTGTTATATGTAGATGAAAATTATCTGCAGTAAATTAAACTCCGGAAATCTTGACCTGACACTCAGCTAGAGAGAAACTACCAGGTACTAGCTGAAACCTGCCTCATCTCACAAAATTGCAGAGATATAATCTGCTTTGCTAAGGTAACACTCCGCTCTCTAATTCTCAAGGCAATTCCTTCTCCTGACATCTCCTGCCTCACTCTTTCACTCAGAAAGAGGGACTCAGGACTACTAATGCCAACCAGTTTCAGAGCTGTATGATAGCTTTGTCCTGCCACAAAAAGGTAGTAAATCAAATGTGTGGACTTTCAAAAACATCTCAATGTCAACTTGCTCAGAGGGGAACACAACAGACAGTGTGACTAAAGGCAGGGATAAATACATGAACACTCCACGTGCCAGACAGTAAGTTATATGCAGTAAGTTACACGTTATCCTGTTACATGCAGGACAAAGCATTTCAGTAATTATGTTTTCCAGTTTATTGTCAGAGATTTTCCCAGTGACACTCAGGATCTTATTTGTTGTTTTCACTATACAATATTTTGTGTTTATTGACACTGAAGCTCAGCTAACATCCGATTGCTCAACTATTCAACACATCAAATCCTTCTGCAATAGCATCAAATAAAAGCAATTGTAAGCCATTTAGATACTTTACAGTCATTTCTATATATACTGAACAAACAGCTTTACTTATTCCTACCTTTCCCTTTCACATCTTTAAGTGAGCTGCTAACCAGGCAACAAAATTTCCCTGACTCTTCCACAGAAGTTTTGTGACTGCCTTTAGCAGGTGATCCCATTACAGCAGCTGAATTGAATTTCTAGGCGATAGATGGTGCTAGCCTTTTACTCTGGATGACAGTCCACACACACAAAGAAAATAACGAATTTGAAAAATTACAAGGGTTTATATGGTATTAACATGAGCACTGTGGCCAAATTTACAGAACAGAGCTTGAAGAAAAATTACCAGGCATAGAAAAATAAGACAAACCCACATAAAACTGAAGTTAATCTAAGCCCTGACCTCTAAGGGTTAAAACATAATTTCCAAGAAAGCATAAAAAGAACTAAATATATCCTAATGGACTGTGCAAAGTTTGATGACTAAAATGCATTATTTTCTTTGCTTCTCACAGCTTGACTTGAAAGGACTGGAACTTCTACTCATGCTCTGTATATATGAATGATGGGGTATGTTAGCTCAAAAATACTGCCTGCCCTGCAGAGATCATATTCAAGAACATTAATTGTTGTGTTCTCCCCACCTTCCAGAGGTGCCCAAGGAGATACCTAATGACATCTGGCAGCCAGAACTCCTCAAACCAGTGTCAAGAAGAGGATGAAATCACTACATAGAAAAGGGAAAAGTGTGTATCAATTGAAAAAACTCAAAAGCATCATATTATCTAATGTATTCCAGACTAGAAGAGTCATCTGTAAGGCCATACCCACAGACCCCACACCTCTTGTATGAGAGAATGGAAGAGCTTCTATTCCACATGCCACATACATATACACATTTCTCCAACTCAAAGAAAGGGCAAATCTGAAAAAGGTCTTCTCAGCCAATAAACTCAAATAAGACAGAACTTAAATCTATCTAATTTTCTTTGGACAAGAAGTCAATAATGATGTAATGCTTCCAAACTCAAACCAAAGAATATTTTATTTCACTTAAGAATTAGAATGACCTTGTTGAAGCACAATTTAGCAACAAGAGATGTCCACATTTAACCTAGAATTTTCCACAGTGTTCAATTCTCAGACTCCTGAGCTTTGAACCATACAGAAAGAGGCTGTGTGTACTTAAGTGCACAATATCTAATGCAATACAAAATCAACACTTTTTCAAATTGGTTCTTGACGCAAAAGTAAACATAGGGTTCTTGATGCAAATAAACACGATCAAATCCACCATCTCAGGCTTCTACAAAGCTTAGACAGAACTGAAATAATATTCCAAGCAATCTTTATAGAACATAAGAATAATGCTAAACTCTGTATGTCCTAAAACAATGAAGAATACGTTTAGACCATACCACAGTGGTAAAGGTTGAGACACAGATATTTGAAGACAGAGTACAATAATACAAAAACAAATAAACGGTTATATCAAGTTAGTGTTCAATAATTTTCAAATTAAAAAAAATTACAGGTCATATATGCTCATTTCCAATAGAAAAGGCAATGAAGTGCAATGAAACTTCTCTCAGTCCATTTGAAAATGAAGCTCACAAATCAAGTGGGAATGAAAAAACCTGAAGTACTATTATTCATCTTCCATTAAATTCTCCTTTTTGGGGAACTCCTCAAAAACAATAATCATGGCTTAGTTTTCTAAAGATGTTTTTGCAGCTGATAGAACAGCACAAAGTTGCCTTGAACTAACCATCAGAACTTATTCATGTTAAATATTTTATTTTCTCTAATATTTAGTTGAAAATCAAAAGAACACATTAAAAAGTATTCAACAAAATCACCTTTTATCAGTAGGCAGGGATGCCCATTAATTTAATAAATCTACTGATTAAGACAATTTTCACTGAAGATAAGTGAAGACCTGCTGGGTGCCACAAGGATCATTGTCTTGTTTTCTGTCACTGAATGCATCTGAACAGGGTGTGACACCAGACAATGCAAACACAGAGGAAAGCAAACTTAGTATATTGTGATTGCAGAAACTGTTTATTTACTTGCTTGTATGAGTCTGTGCTTTCATAATTAGACTGGCAAATGCAATTCTGCAACAAGAAATTGTCATTTCTGCCGCTAATTTATCCAAGTAGATGTGAAACACTCCCAAATGTTGGTCATAAATATCACATAAATTCAGGCCAGAGACAAGAGGAAAGGGAGGATGTATCAAGACAAAACTTAGGTGGTAGAACTAAAAAGTTGAAACACTTTAAGTACTTCAAGAAAAGCAGGTGGCAGGAAAGTTAAGGCAGTTACCAAGACCATCACATTTTGTTCCTTTCAGCTGCTGATGGGGGGACCTGCTCTAAGACAGTGAATGTGTCTCATGTGCCAGAATGACTGAGGAGCATCTCCCAGAGAAGCAGGCAGAGCACTCAGTGACAGAGACAGTGAGCAGAGTTCTCACTAAGAGATGACAGCTCTGGTATTTCCTCATTATGTCATCTCTTACCTACCCTCCCTCTTTTGGATGAGGACTGGTTTTCACGTGGTTCACAAAGCCTGCTCGCTCTCAGGGCCTAGAGATCTCAATCAAATACAAGTCATAAACTGATGATAGTGCAGGCAGTGCAAACACCACCCAAATGGTATTCAGTGAACAGGATAAAGGAAAGATAGTATTTTGTTAAAAAGCAGCTGATAATTTCCCTTGAAAATTATATAACTTAAAATACACCATCTTTCAAAGTTTTAAGAAGTAAGAGAAACAAAGCAGCTCAGAGGAAAGACCTTGGTGAGAAAAGCAAGCATTCCAGACTTTTCCAGGACCTTAAAAGGTATTTCTCAGATACTTGGACTTCTACCAGTGTAGTGTCTTTGAAACTTAACTTGGAACACCATCTTTTATAACAGATTCTGACTTATGCACATCTAATAGAACTGAAACTCACATCTCGTTCTAACTGCTAGAAGATGAAAGCAAGCAATCACTTAATACAGGTAATCTATCATAATATGCTTGGGGGTGCCTTGGAATGTTACCTTAATAAAGAGATGGTGTAGCACACCCAGATATATTATGATTGTGACAATCTGAACGTATCACAGTCTTCAGACTTCTAAGCATAAGAGCATATGAAGCATTTATCTGATGAAATTTAGAGATTTATCTGAATAGCAGATATTATTTATAAGAACAAATACTGGATGAACCAAGAAGCACGCATGGGGAGTGTTTAATCTTTAGTATGCTATCTTAAAACTATAAAAGTAAATTGAAAACAAGCATTCATGGGATGCTTAGTTTAGAGAGCCTGCAAAATGAGCTGGTATAGTTCAGGTCTTTCAGAATCTGCTGCTGTTTTATGTCAGTGCTGGGGAAAGGGCAAAGCATGATTAAAAGCAAAAGTATACAAAAACTACAAGAAGGCAATAAAAGTACTCTAAGCGTACTCTTCTGACAAAAAAAGACTCTTAATCTTTACAAGCCAATATAGTGATCTGTAACTCTCTAGTCTGTGGGTGACTTTAATGAAAACATCCTTTTCCCCAGTTTGACCACATCCTGCATCATCTTCATGACAAACACCTTTTTCCCTATCAGCTGAAATATGTGCAACAGATGAGCACTTTTGTATTAAATGCTGCATTTGACATTAGGAAAAATAATAATCTCTTTTAATCTCTGTGACCTTCAGTAAAACACTGAAGACATATGAAAGCTCATACCTGAGGCCGCATCCTTGGGTTCCATCTGATGTAGTAGTTCACCCACAGTTCCAAATGGTTCAGACTGGCAACGGGATACAGAACATGGTTTTCATAGTTTACATAGAAGGGATTTGTGAATTCCTCTAACTGGCTGTTTATATAGGACCACAGAGATACAGTCTTTGTGCTCACCTCCTGATTGAAAAAAAAGTTAAAATAAAAAATTAATGACATGGATAGCAAAATTTAAAATATTATGTTAATATCAACATGAAATTAATTCTGTCAGAATTTTACCTTATCTACTAGAAAATTACATGCAGTCTGAGAACACCTCCAGTAGCTGATAATTAAACAGCCTTAAAACTTTAGCAAAACATCTGAACACTTATTTTGGTCCAAGGCTAATAGAGAAAGGAAATTTAGGCATATTATTTTCAAAGACACTAAAGTCTAGTTGAGCAAAAGCAATCTGTACTGCCCACAATTTACAGCAATATATACAGCTACTTAAATACATGGTTACACACTGACCAACTAAACTAAAAAGGTAGTTTTAACAAGAATATCAGTGAAGAGATAGGGCGTTTGGAAGATCCAAAATAGTGTCTGTGAAAAATAATTTTTCAGTTTTCCCACTCATACTATCTACTCCTAACAAATAACTGATATGCTTTAAACTCACTACTTGTATCTTTATTTGCACTTCTGAAAGCTGTTTTATTCTAAATTTAATCAGCGTAATAATGGTTAGATCAAGGACTGGAAATCTGAATTTACATCAGATTAATCTTACAAATTTAAACTCCTTCAGTGTTGTAAAGCATGTGTTTCTACTACCGCTGTGTCTTAAATTGCATTTCTTTATTGAGAATTGCATCTATTTATTTATGAAAGAAAGCTGTCTGGAAATCCTGCATTTGCTGAGAACATGTTATTCAGCTCCATCTTGTGGTATTTACACGCAACTTTTCTCCTACAGAAGCAGTAGAGACAAACCAGGAAAAAAAAAATATATATAGCAGAACTAAATATAACAAAGAATTGTAACTTGCTAGAAAAAATGAGATAGTAAAAATAACAGTCAAAAGTAAGCAAAAGTGTACTTGGAATATTAACAAACTCTTAATTTTTCTTCACAAACACATAATATTTCACTGAGTCCTAACTTCATTCATTTAGATAATTTTAATTTCTTTAGTCCTCAAACACAAGTTCCATCCAGGTATGTCCTATAGTAACCTGCCAAGCCATCCATTGGAGTTCCTTCAGAAATATAATTTGATAATTACTATTATTTAAAATTTTGCATTTTGGTTAAAAATACCTGCAAGAGGACTTACTAAAACCCTCAACCCCTCAAACGGATGATAACTAAAGAAACCTAAGTGCCACCTCACTTAATAGCAGGGCATTCAGTATCTATTTCTCATACCATGAAATTTAATGTCTACATTGTTTTTTAAGAATATGTGACGAAAGTATTTAAAAACACAGCCCAGACATTCTTAGCTAGTTTTCTAAGCATTTTTATATAGAAACAGAAAACAAAGAATGTGCATTATACTAATTATTTACCTCTTTTAATCTCTCTTTTTCACAGTTGCATAAGAAAGTCCCAAAGAGACAACTATAAAGGTGATCCAGAATGGTGATCAAAAATAACTCGTTGAATTCAAAGGCTGCAGGAAACTGGTATTTTAAGAAAGGGTAAAATTACTTCTAGCATTATTTTAAACAGTGTAGAAAGGAAGAAAGACATAAGAAGTAACCAAATATTTCAGGTAAGATTTTTTTCCTATTTAGGGATTATTTGCAGGAAAAGTCAGCAATTTCAGTAACTCCTACTTCAATAATTGATTTCACCTACATACTTCTTTGCAAATACTTCTCAGAGTTATACTTTACATTCATTATCCAAGTATACCAGAATGCAAACATTAGCTGATGTGAAACTGGTGATACAAAGCAATCTATTTTAAGAAGCTCTAACAGTATTCTGTTCTACCCCAAATCCTCTTAAACATATGCTTTATATCTCTTATTACAGAGAAAGAAAACATTTGGGGGGGGGGAAGAAAAAAAAAGATAATGACATTTAAGAGTTTTATTTCCTATTTCAACATGCAATGAATTGAATAATAAGGACTACTACACATATATTGTGCTTAACATTTATTTAAAACTTTTCTTTCACTTTCTACTCAAGTAAGTTACTTTTCTCCATTTCACCCTGTCTTTACCATCAATAATATACAATAATCCTTTAATCCCTCTTCTTCTGTATGGGAAAGTAAATACTGTACATCTGAAATTAAAGAACTCTTACTCCCCTGAGCACCATTAGGTATTTTATTCACAAGCTGAGGTTACCTGATAAATTCTAAGACAAACAGTCAGAAATCTGCAAGTGTTTGTCCTAATCTGTAGTGCTCTAAAAATTCATAAAGGAAGAAATTACTGCAAACTGCATGGGCTGCTGCCCATTCCGATGGAAGAAGTCCTTCTTCAACCAAATTTTATGGTAAGACTACATGTGGCAACTGCTTGATGTGCCAGAATAACTTTGTGTCCAGTATGACAAGAGTAGCAAATACAGACATGGAATTACAGACATTTAGAAGAATAAAAAATTGGGAAGACTTAAGGAAAATTTAAGAGGTAGAATTTCTCTCATTAATAATAAAGAGCACATAATAAGAGAATAATGTTCAGGACAAACAAAACAAATTTTGTGCAGTCCCTCTAAAAGAGTACATCTTCACAGAAGTCTAAGAGGCAAAGTTGTAGATTCATAAGGCAGAATTTCCTGCTATACGGAGAAATTTTAAGTCAATATTTCAGATGTGCAGAAAGCAGAGGACTGGTTTCTGTTTTGTGCCACTAAAGAACACTCAATACCTTGGTGAGTGACTCAAGACTTACTTAAAAATAAAGATGACTCCTACAGTTAGGAGGAATAACAGCAATTGGGACTGCGGGTGAACTAGCTGATCCAGAAATTCCTCTTCAGTGTCAGCTGTGATTTATGAAGGGCAAATGTTTATTCATGTTGAAAATAAAGAGCTGAATAACATACAATGGGTGTGCTTGCATTAAATCCAGAAAGATCTAAGTTTTAAACAATGTTATATAAAAAAGAAGATTGATCTAAGACAAGCATTGTAAAAACATTCTCTTTCCAAGACTTCTCAAGCTAATACATACCAGCTTTTGACTGAAAATTTTGAGTAAGGAGATTATCAGCATCATAACATAGAAAATGAATGGGAGCCTTCTTATGACTCTGCATTGTGCACTGTTCACCAGCACAGTGTGCTCACAGTGGGGCTTCTCTTGCAAATTGTGTGTTGTTTTCAACCTCCTCACAATTTGTTTTCATAAGGCATAGAGGAAATTAAGATTATCAAAATCTCTTTTTCAGTCATGTTCATAAGTTACTACTTTTGAACTTCCTTCTCTCTAGGAAATCAAGCCAAAACTTAATTACAAAACAATGACATTAAAAACACAGCTATTACTTTAAGGAAGTATGAACAGAACTTGACAAGCAGGTCTGCTGAACCAAGTCAGGAGAAAATTCACTGGTCTCAGATCTCAGCCTGCTGTGTCCAGCTCAAAGCAGCAAACAGAAACAGAGAGCAAAAATAATTTGCAAAGCATCAAAATGATATTTTGAAAAAAATTTGAAGACAAAGCATCTCCTAAAGGGATTCTCTTTAACTGAAAGCATTTAATGAGCCTTGTCACATCAGGGTTCTGTGTTGTGACAGGTCCATACTAATCAGAAGGATGCCGACACGGCCACTATTCCAATCCAGTGAAGCATATTCAAAATTCCATACATCAGTGATTGCACTCCAACTAGTTTATTATAAGTGATAGCACTTTATTGAAACCTGGTCTTTGGATACAAGAGTTGTACTGTTGAAGCTGATGTATCAAGACTGTAGAGCTTCTATTATTGCTGCTGAAAAATCACTGACCTAAAAATGCCTTCCTCTGTAGTTCCAAGCCTATTAGTGTCTGCTTTAAGATTGAGATGGAAAAATTCCTCAAATGGAAATTTACTTCTTCTCAAATCCACTAATTATGAGAAAACACATGTCATTAAAATCTCCCATTTGTTGCTGCTGGAGTTGTTGAGGGTTTTTGTAAAGTGGCATTTAAAAAAAGAAATTATCTTGTTTAAGTCCAATGATGACAACTGGCATTTGATTCATAGACATGCAATATACACTTGCTTTTTAATCAATGAACTCATTCTGTAATACAGTAATATTTAACATTGAAACACTTGGCAGGACACCTGTGCAATGGACAATAATGGTTAACTGAACACTAGACAAAGGAACAATGCATTGCTGAATCCAGTGAAAAATGTATCTACAGCAACAGCTGACACTCAGTAACAAACAGGATGAAACTTTCTGCTGACTTTAAATAGACTTTCCTCCTGTGAGGGCTCTGTGCATGAAAGGTAGGAAGTTAAACTGCAGAGCTACATGCAAATTTTACAATTCTGTTTCATTTCAGGCATCAGTATTTCAACAGCTCACATGTGGCCTTTCCAATTTGACATCTGCTACTCAGTACCACCAGAATTTACTAACAGAGAAGGGAAATCACTTCAACATGTGGTTTTTTATTAAAATCTGAGGTCAATGTATTCTCTCAAGTTCTCCATTACTATAGTTGTGCGTCATGAAGACCATAAACTCAAGGGAAAATATAAGGCTGTAAAAGCCTAAATTTCATTGTCTGAAGCTATCTGGAAGTTTTTATCTTAGTAGGAAGTTAAAGACTCTCTCACTGTTTTAAGGTGATTGTTTTAAGAATGTAACTCTTACACCCCAAAAGAGCCTATTTGCTCGCTTTTAGCCCATGCCCAAACCAGAGTCCTTACACCCTCCTGCAGTCATTAACACTTACTTGAGTTTTGGAACATTTCACATATGTTTACCATCAATTCTAAAGCACAAAACTATCACTGTTTTATGAGCAAATGATCTACACAACAATAAAATAGAATCCTCTTTTTCAAAGGTCTGTGTCAAGGCAATCACAGTCTTCACATCTATTCTCTAAGTGTTCAAGTCAACTGAAAAATTAAAATAAGTGGGTAAGAACTGTCCAAGAATAATTTACTCTTTTTCTTGTGCAACATTAATGATCTTTCAACATCTCTGCCTTCATTAATTTCAGAACAATTTCTGGATCCGGTTTTGAACAGATGTGGTATTGGCAAAATGTTTCATAGATTCCTCCTCTGCCCCTATCCCTTTCTCTTTCTTAAACTAGAGAGAACTAAACTGTTTATAGCAAGAAATAGCAGGCAGCAAGGGACATCACAAAAATATAAGAGGCTGCTCTCAATTAAGGATCTCCCCAGAGGACTTTTGTTCCTACCAGGTGTTTAAAACTGCTCCTCTTTGCTATCGTTATTAGCCTTCCTCTGAAAGAGAGACAGAATTTTTCACTTATTTTCTCCAGCCATACTGAACAGCACATTAATGCTGAAATATAGATATACAGAAAGTCTACAAGACCCCCTGGACAAAGGCCCAGTATAACAGCAGGGAACTTTCATAAAGCACCAAAGATGACTGGAATACAAGTTTTGGAAACTACGATATAAGTTTTAAGAACCATGTTCAGAACAAGAAGACTAAGGGAAGAGATCTGGAAGTGCTAGCATCATATGGAACCGGACTGTCACCCTCCTCCCTTTAAAACAAATCACATACTATAGAGACTTCAGTATAACAGCTTTTACTATAAAAGCACAGATCCATGTTAGGCTTCAAGAAGGTAAAAAAAAAGGAAAGAAAGAAAAAAGAAAAGATAGAGGGGAATGTAAAAAGCAAAGGAGTCAAGCACCAAGAACTTCTACATCACTTGGAAATAAAGCCTTCATGTGGACAACCTATTTCAATAACCCCATGAAAGAATGGCAATATAAAAGCACAAAAAAAAGCTTACGTTTTTGCTCATGGAGGCACAAATAAGGAAAAAGAAGACTAAATCCGTTCGATAATTTAACATTTCAGAACAAAATTGAGAAGCTGAATGTTTTGGTATTTTAATCACTAATTTCAGAGATCTCCCCTGATCTAGAGGTAAAAGCAGTGATGGAAGTAAGAACACTTATCAGAGAACACACTTGTGTGGTACAAATGCTGTCTTGTATACATAAGGATGAAAACGTTCGCATTTGAGACATATATAAAAGAACTCACTACTACCCTCAGTTCACAATCAGCTCAGTTTTTTGCTGTTTCTTAAGTACAATATAAATCCATATGAGTGAACATGCAATACAAATAATTTACTTCATCAACAACTCTTATTTATGTAAACAGCAAATCCTTTGTAAGCCTATTTTAAACTGAAAAAAAAATGCTGGTATTTTGGTTTCAAGAAAAAATCTCTACTCTAGCTCCTCATACTTAACTTGGAACAGAAATTTCCCTCTGTGTACATAGTGCAGCCAACTTCAGGTAAACATGCTACTACTCTGTAAAGGAATGTGTTCTCCTACACAAATTATGTTTCCAAGATAAAGACTGATACCTCATAGAAATACACTCTTCAGCATCTTACCTGCTTTGTCATTTGCCAAACACAGTCAATGAACTGCAGGAAGATGGGAGATCTGTCAGCATCCGCATGATCATCATCTCCATGTCCCACTCGCTGGAAGTCAGAGCACAATTCATTTTAGTCCAGTGTGTCTGCAGTACCATCCCAACACTGCAAAGCTCAGGAACTCTTAATATGTTCCAGTAGTGAACAAGACAGGCAAGTCTTCCACAACGGTAACCTGCATTTTTCAACTACTAAAAACACATCCCAATATTCCCTTACGGACATGCCTTCAGCATCGAGCAGAGCTGGAAAGCTCTACCAGTTGCTTCCCCATCTTCTACTGCACAACCACTGATTTCTACCAGTGGGTGAAAACAACAGGAATTTATTAAGACTAAACTGAAAAAATGGTTATTCCATATCCACCTGTCATAACTACAAGCCACTTCTACTAAGTCATCTTAAGAGTCAGAGCCCACAGAATGTCGTAACAATTTATTCTAATTCCCCATTCGCCCATGTGTTAAATAAAGACTTCAGCTTTAAATCAGAGCAGTAACTCCAGCCATTTTTACACTTTAGAAACCTTAACTGTTTTCCTTGGTTCTCCATTCATAAACTCCATAACATAAATTACAATTCCTCGTTCTCATAAAAAAGCCACATGACTTTTTCTCACCATTGCATTCAAGCCACTTCATTCATTTTGTCACATAGAGGTTTCCTGTTAAAAAATGAATGGGTCAGAGTTCTCTGACACACTCAGACCACTAAAAGGACACCAGAGACAATAACTAAAATGCAGCAGAGTACTGTGAAAAAACGTGCTATTCAAAGTAAAAGCCCTGAAGGTGACAAACCGCACACTAAATTTTCCAGCTTACCATTGCAAATCGATGTCCAAAACTTATCCATTCTTTCTCTACAAGAACTTCAAAGCCCTTGATGGTTCTGTAATAGCTGTCCAGCATAAGCATGGCCAGTGCAGTGAGCTGTGCAGTTCGATCCCAGCCATCACTGCAGTGCACCACTACAGAGGTTTTACCAGATTCAATTTTATCTGCAATTCTTACTGCTCCAGCAAGAAGCATCTTAAACAAAAATGAAGAAACAAGTGTATTAAATAATACCAAAACTCTATTTAAAAAAAAAAAGTTAAAATTTTATACTCTTTAAGTCATTATGTTTTAAAATTTCAGATTAATTACATAATTATCCTGATGACAATGCTTTAAATTAAAAGATTTCCAAACAGCAGTATGCATATTCCTAGAGGTACAAAGACTGTGTGCACTCTGTTGTCCAGGACAGAGTTCTTACCAGCTCTCCATTACTAGCAGCACATAACATAACAAACATAACGAATGAACCTGGGAATCCTTTCTCTAAATTAATTTATATTCTGTATTATGATGAAAATACACAAATACTGTAATCTATTCCAAAGGCTGAAGTTCTGGGGTTTTCAAAAGTTCATTTCACATCAATCACTCTTTCTTGCTCCATTTTCAGTTCAACTGAAACTACTGAGTTTCGAGAGAGACATAACATCCAGCTAATCTGTATCAAAATACAACCCAAACCAACTCAGAAACCCCCGGCTGAGAGCAGTTCCAATTTGTTGCTGCATGAAGTATACATTTTATTCAGCTTCTAAGCTGACTATCAATAGCCTGGATTCAGGAGCAATGCACAGGACTGAGGTCACCTGTGTGAACTTTCTTCTCTTCTCCCCATTCAAAACCCCATCTCTTTTGTCCCCTGATGCCACCCTCTAGTTTTTAAAAAACTCAAATAATCTCTCCCCTGTTAAGACTTGTCTCTAACATGACCTATCATGGCACTGAAAAATATGTGGAGAAAAAAAACCAAACACTAGAAATGGGACCACAGAAGAATTCCTATTCTGCATTCCAAAATCAGAAAACAGAATCTTGCAAAATATTTGCACTTTTCTCTTTGCAGGCATGCAAAAACATCTTCTGGGAAGTAGGAAAGCCAGCAGTTGCTGGAGAAGCTGTGCACAAGACCAGTCTTCAAATCTATTTCAAGAATCGTGTTTTAAAGACAGTTTCCATTGATTCTATCTCTCATTGAGCATATATTTTATTGTAGAACTGAAGGATGCCAGAGGGGAAATATCAAGAAACAATAGAAAAGTGTCTATGAGAGAACAGAGTTTGTGGTCTGAACCAGTTAATTGCCAATTATTTAATTTAGAAAGTTCTAATGCATTAATATTAAAACAGTTTGGTCTTCAATAAAAGCAGAAAACTAATCTATTGAACATACAGGTATGCAATAGCTTGCTCTAAAGAGAACACAGATGCCTGTGAAGGAAGACAGCTGGAAATAAACAACAGAACAAGTACAGAAAATGTGCAGAGAATGGGACGCAGAAAACACATTTACTATTAATTCAGCAAATATCTGTGGAGTATGTGAAGAACTTCATTCCATTTTGGACAACAGCTTAGAAAACAGCTTCCTCTACAAATTTATTATTCTTTACAGATTTTTCAAAACTTGGTAACCAGCACAGTATTTCAGTTAGGGCTCCTAACGAATAACTGGCTTTGGATTGGTTTACAAAATAATAATTGAAAAATAGTTAATAGTACAAGTTCTAGGTTTAAAAAATGAGAACTGAAAAAGAGTTAATAGTACAAGTTCTACCCTCAGGCAGAAAATACTCCGGGTGTGCAAAAAGCACCAAGTGCCTCTACTCATGTTGTTGCTACTGTCTTCATACACAGAGTTACTGGTGCCTTTACAAGACACTCCTAGACCATCTCTGAAGCACTGTAGGTGCCAGGGCGTGGAAAGTGAGTTTCTTGTAATGCATTGCATTAAACTGGGAAACAGCCATACTGGTTTGAGCCCAGAAAACAGCAGATGTGTTAAGAGTAAAGCTGTGGATTGTCAGTTGCTATTACAAGCCAAATCAAAAGGGAAAGAACTCTTGGAAAAAATCTCAGATACTATCAACACTGTTAACACAATAATGGCAGCTTTTAAGAAATCAGCCTGCAGTTTCTGCTGTCAGTATCATTAAAGCAAAGTAGCGTGTAACGGACAGGAAAACGTAGAATGTCACACATGTCAACTCTTCAAAACAATTTAAATGAAATTTCCAATTGCTGTGCTATTGCCACCTGACAGTGGTATCACAGTTCATTTCTGACAATGCCTAATCCAGCAACCCCACCAGAGTCAGTGGCAATGAAAGGCGACCAGAGGCACAAAACAGACAGCTGTGAAAGGCCAGGCTGATAAGAAAAGGTTTCCAGATATTTAGATTCCCAAAGCTGTTTCAAATAGTTCAAATTCAAGACATCAAGAAAACTAAACTGTTCCCAAAATATCATTAAATTTGACTCTTAGTTTCGTGTTTGCTCCCTCTACTGGCTCTGCTGCAGTTGTCAGCAGGCACCGCTTAACAGAGTCAAACTAATGAATGATCCCAAACATGTTTTGCATGAGTGACATTTGAGCCAGCTGCTAATAAAACAAATTACACTCCATCCATATTATTCATAAACAGGGGATTGAATGTGGTAAGGAAATAATCTACTCTAAAGTAATTTCAAAGGTTAGTGAAACTGACTGTAAAACTGAGTGTGGTAATGATTTATTTTAATATTCTGTTAAATAATAGGGCAGATGATAACTTGATAGATCACTGGCTACAAACAGCTCATGAAAATGCAGGTGCCCACCACAAGAACTGTAACATTGCACTGAAGGAGGGAAGGATGAGAAAGACTCTGGAATTCACAGTCAAGTCCTTTTGGCAGTGGCTCAAATATACTCTGAAGTTCCCAGTGCATTCTTCCAAATGAGGGATAACCCTGGACTGCCCACAAACATTCCTTCTCAAGAAAATAAAACACAGCAGTAATTACGATACTGTTATCAGGAATTAACTCACTATCTGACAGTACATAAAACTAGAAATACTATGTTATTATGGAATGCTTAAAATGCTGCATTCTAAGTGCAATTCTATATTTAAAAATTATACTTTTTCACAAGATTATTCTGATTAAAGCAACATGCTTGAGTTTCAACATTATTTTAGCAATATTTTCAGTAGTGCAACTTAAAAACACGGTTTAAAAAAGTAATTGATTTTTCACATCGAAAGCATTTTACCCTTATATATTCCAGCCAGTGTGTGGAGTCCACGTTTGACAGCCACCGAGTCTCATCAATAGTAGGATAAACAATTTCTTTAAGTTTCCGCAGGGATTCTCTCATGACATGTATATTATGAATCTCCAGAAAGACTAGCTCTGCATTTGGGTAGGCACTTTCACTTTCATATCCTCCACCTTTAGCCTGTCATTCAAAAGGTAAAAACAGACAATGAAGAACATGTGTAGGACTTCATTATAAGGCAGAGAGAGTTGTTTGACTCAAGTTTCAGGATTTTCTGAGAGAAGGGGTTATTTTAGTGCTCATAAAAACATATTTTTAGCGTTTTTTTAGGTGAAAGAAATTCTAATTGTAACAGGCTACATTTGATAATACATTCATATACCTTCCCCTTTTTATTAATGAAAGCTTTGGTGTTCTTTGAGTTCTACTGGATAATTTCTCAGCTATATCTTCATGCTGCCTTTGATTCCTGCCAGCCTTTCCAAAATGCTACAAGCAACTTACCTTCCTTCCCTGGCCTCTTTATGCACCCTTTCTTATCTCTTTTCAACATCAGGTTCTCCACATCCTGATGTCTGGCTCAAGCTTCACCCTTGTAACAAGGTTGATGAACTAATGCCAGTTATGATACAAACCTACCTTGTTTGTATCTGCAACACTATTCTGCCTAGCATCAAAGATGATAAGTTTATGTGACTGAGCATTGGCATCCATAATTGTTTGCAAATATTTTTCATCCTCCTTGCAACGCTTATCATTTGGGCCAACTGATGGCTGGCTGCATCGTGTTATTGTTGCTTGACTCTCAGGATGAATCCAGGATAACACCTGGAATAAGAGAAAACTATTTAATTTACTACACTACTATAAAAGCACAGGCCAGAGAACAACTAGACAATCACACTGCCTATCTGGCATTATTTCCTGGCAAATCAACAAATGCAAGTTTAAGGACAGGCTGATGCAAAAACATATTGACAGCACACTAGCACTGATTGCTCACCCCAAATCTGAGCCTGAAATACAGAGTGATTCTAAACACCTTAGTTTTTATTTCTAACAGCAACTAAGCCTGTATTATTCTAATTGGGAAAAAAAAAGTACAATGGAGGAATAAAAACTACTTCCATGTGGAAGACTATGGACCTGTACACTGCCTTGCAAAGCATGGAAACCAACACGATTTAACATATTTAAAGGGGTTCTAATGCTACCTTGTCTATTCTCAAGCAAAGCACTATGGCTATGACACATTCTACTCCAAATCAGAACACAAGCTAATACACACGCCAGAGCATCAGATACCACTGCGGCCTAGAAATGCTAATCCAAACAAAAAACTTACTATATAGCACAGTAATTGTGCAATTAAACTCACACTTGAGTTGCTCCCTTCAGTTCTAAACCCATTAAGTGTAATTCTTCTTTCTTTGCCCCCCCACCCCATCTCAGGAAGGAAGCCATCCCACTGCTATTTAAAAAACAAAGCCTAAAAGAACACTACTAATTTTTTAAAAGCTACAAATTTCTAAAACACTTATATCCTCTCATACAAATTTCACTTACAGGAACTCTCCCTTTTGCTCTAAATGCTGCCACTTTTGAGAGGTCATCGTCCTTTACACTGGTTGGCACAACAAGAACAGCAGGATATGTATCACAAAGCTCATAAGTGCTGTTAATTTTGGATATTTTCCAACTCTCATTGGGCAAGCCCTGTATGAAAACAGAACAATTTTGCACTTTTCCAGCTAGACCTTTACATATCTGAGTTTGGGACAATGAACAACTTTATGTACTGCATACTTTTCATGCCCGCATTTCTTTTTAAATAAGCTATAAACTTAGGTCTTCATACTGAATCATAAACCAATGGAAGTCTTTCCTACTAAACTGATAAGGAAAATAACCCTATGGAAAATGTAGATTTAAAATTACAAACTACAATTACTCTTCTGTTCAGTGATGCTTATTCAAATCCAATTTTTTATAAAGCCAGTGGTAGAAACAGCACTTGAAAAATGTGGATTTCAGAACTATGCTGTTAGACCAATTTGCTCAAGTACTCAGCACCTATATCTCCACCAACTTTAGCAGGTGCTCAATGCACTCAAATTCAGGCCACTTGCATTTTATTATCTAAACATGAGATATAGACAGTCAGTCTACGTAGCAAGAGCTGAAAATAATGAGTTTTCTGTAACATTTTTTCCTTGTTTAAATGACTATAGGGGAGATGGAGAAAAAGAAAATACACCAAGTATTCTGTAACGTACCTGCCTCTTATATTCTGCCATTGGATCATACACTTTCCAGCCATTAACAGCAAACTTTTCTTTATAGCTGAATGCAAAAAGAGGCTAAAAACAATAAAACAAAATCATAAAATACTGCCTGACAGGTTGTATGCACAGTAACTCCAAAACAGTCAACACTCCAATATTTCAAATCTAACACTTCTAAAACTCTTGAACAGCAGACATAACACCTTCAGTCATGGCTGGAAAACACTGAGCTAGAAAGAAGATAACTTTAAAAGTCATACTTAATGGAAAAAACTAACACAACCAAGATAGAAAACAGAAAATTGAAATTACTTGCTTCTGATCACACAACAATCAATGGCAACGCCAAGATGAGAAAATTGGTTTCCTACCGCCCAACCAGTTCCTTACCCCACACAAGCAAATGAAATAGAATTCTGCAGCTAACTAATAACAAGACTAATTGTACCTATTTGTTGTATTAGATAGAACTTCTAGATTGAATTATCTACTGCAGAAAATAACGGTCAATACATACATATTTTTAATCAGCAACATTAGGCAAACCTAGATCTCAAGGATTATGTATAAATTAACTTCACCAATAGCAGGACACAGCAGTATTGTAATTGATGAATTGTAATTGATGAATTAATGCAAAAAGCACACAGGGTAAGATGGCCTGCCCGCTCTGCAACAGATTTTATGAATCAACACTTCAAAGTTTGTTATACAGCCCTCGTACTTCCTTTCTTCTCTCAAAAGAGGAGAGCCAGTGACAGCCTCCTCTCCATCTCAAGACTTACCAGCCCATTAGAGACAGGAAATGCACGTGTTACAAGGTTTTCAAAGATCTCCAGTTTGTTCTGCTCTTCCTGTTTATAGGCCAGCCGCAAATTTCTCATATCCTGCCAAAAATAAGTTACAGTTTTACTCTATGATAAATTAAAAAAAAGAAAAAGCAGTTACAAGACATTCGATTGAATGAATGCATATATGGAACACTAAGTCACTGACATAATTTAGCCCCCAACAGAATAGAGTTCTGTAAGCATTCATATGAGATAACTAGGACTGTCATTAGAGATGCTTGATATAAAAATCACCACTTTTCCTTTGAATTCACTCTTCAGACAAAAGGCAGAAGTGTTTAAGACTGCAAGAAAGGAGTCATGCAGGAATGAAGGAATTGAAACAAATGAAGCACGATTCAAATACAGAGAACTGATCACACAGAAAAACAGCATGTGGGCTGACAGATTCTTCTTACAGAAAAATGAAATGAAAATACTTTAATATTAGTAAATTGCTACCATGCCTTACCTTGCAAACTATTTCTATACCATATGAATTGTCTCCATGGCTCTGTACTCCAATTTTTTCAACCCTACTTATAACTCCAAGGGGAACATCAACAACAAAAGGTGGATCCTGAAATTTGTATACACAAAAAATGAGTTTTATTACATCAGGAGAAATACAAATTAATATTATTCATGTGTGTTTCATCAGAGCCAACAGTAATTCCTGTTTAGTAGACTGCTCTGAAACATCACATTTCACTGAATTTGTCACTTTCTGAAATCTACTTCAGCAACATTCCTACCTGAAACGACAGACAGACAGATAGTGAAGTCTTACCCTCTCAACACTTTTGATAAACATTCTGAAGTCCGTCACTGTGAGCGTACCACTGACTGCTCCCATAAATGGACAGATATACATAACATCCTTAGCTGGAAAACAGATGAATCAAAGCTTTGTTTTACTACTGTAGACATTTGTTCCATAACGATCTATTTTCATTTGAAACTCACAAGATTTTGGCAGCTCCATAAGATTTTGATGCTTGACCTCTTTAGGAAAGTTTCTTCTTGCAGAGTTGTCTTTATCTCAACAAATTCCTCAGCCCCACTGCTGCTCAGCAGCTCCTGAGCACCTGGGGAGGGCTGTAGCAAGGGCAGGCAGGTTCCCAGCACCTGCAGGTACCCCCAGGTGCAGGCAGCTCTTGTTCCTGCCCTGAGGTGCAGAGTACCCACATTTACCCCAAAGACAGAGCATCCAAAGGGGCAATTACTGATGCACATGTACCCAGTTTCCAAGTAATTCAGTTCTATGCCCATATCTTTGTTTTCACTTTTATTTGCTGGTATTCTTTCCTAGCCAAGTACTGGACTGCTAACACAGAGCTTGCCGTCACATGCCAAAGTGAAATAAATCTCACTAGGAACTGGAAACTAAGTTTACCATGACTTCATCTGTTTTGCTATAAGAACTTTGAATCTATGACACATCCTTGGCACCCCCAAGCAGAAATACAATACGTACACCTCTATGGAACAAAAAAATCCTTAGGAAAAGAAAAATTATCTATATGGAACGAGTCATCCTTTGGATCTGCTTTCTCCTTCCTACACTTGGATTTAAAAGACAAAGAAAAGAAATCCACATCTGAACAGCTACTCTTAAGTGGCATTAAATTGAATAACAAAAGTTAAAAGGAAATAATATTCTGTTTTTACATAAACTAGCAATTTAATAGTATTCAGTGGAGCACTCAGTAGTACATTTACCGATAACTTTGATTGATTCTCCAGGAAAAAGTGGAGCCTCTTCCATCTGTGCCAGTTTGTTTCCATCCCGCAGTGCCTGGCAAAAATCCAAAACTGTGAGTAAATCTCACTCTCCATCTATACCACATCGATATATTTTGATGCAAAGTACTTTTACTACAAGATTATTGGAACACAAGAAGTGTCTTTTTTAAAATCACACAACTATACTAAACAGTACCACAGTAAAAGAAAAAAACAAAAAAACAACCAAACACAAAGCTTAGTATTATAAATATAACACAGACATATATGTTAGTAACATATTAGCAACAAAGGAGTTATGCAACCATTAGTTTCACATGCTAGCTATATATAGCATACAAAAATATGAATAATAAGATCAGCCCAAATTAGTAATTATTAATTTTTCAGTTTTTTGCTGAATGCAGGTACTATTTGGAGTATTCTATCTATCTGAGAACATTTTAAAGCTCTTTTGAGGTTTTTTTTTTTAATTCTAACACTGCTTATTTAATATTTGAGTATTTTCATCTGAGACAATTATATGGCAGAAACTTTATTTATTTAACATTTTAACTTTGTGATTTTGATAGCAAGAAGCACCCCACAATGCTTTATTTCAATCAATACTGAGAGTGCCACAGGTTATGGAACAGGTTATAGGAATTTTGGATCCAGATGGTCAGTTTAAGAATGAAGTAATAACAAAATACAGAAGAACAATTAGCAATATTAAAATAAGAGTTAGTTTAATAAATTTTCATTGAGGTAAATGGCTTCCTTGCTGAATGATACATGATGGACTCTTTGGGTCCTTTTTAGGCAGCTAAGATTTACAATATACTAAAGATTGTAATAAAGCATAAAACCATTTGTGGGACTGTTAAGTACCATGTAAGAAAGTGATTTGTCTCAGGTCAAAATGTTGAACTATTAGGGTTTCAACTTTTTACATCCTGAATAAATATAATGGGCTAACTTGTTACAACAAACAACTAACCCTCCCCTTGTATTGCAGCTCTGACCCACACAGAAATAATTGGTAGGATCTACCTGCTTCCAAAGAGACTACCCCAAGCTCTCACTAATAAATAATTTCTAAAAATATTTCAGCTCATCTCTGGCTTTGGATTGCCTTAGAAAATTTTTACATTTTACATTCAGCACCCAATCACAAAAAATAATGTGCAGAGAAATAGCCAGTGCTTAGAAACTGAGCATGGACATGCTCTTTTAGACTGGGCTTATGTTCAGCAGTATATTTTAGACTACATGACATTATAAGAAAACACTGCTTAGCACATAACCAGTTACACACTAAATGCTTTCTAGGGCTTCTCTTGCATGAAAAAAGTAAGATTTATTTGCACTGTATGAGTACTAATTTATAGTACCTTGCTACATAGTTAATGAATGAAAGATGAGTAAAACTTGCCACCTGATCAGGTTCTGCTTCAGAATGATAGCCATTGTGTCCATCCTGTATCTCCTGCTTTGCAAGAGGCAGCAGTAGGGCAAGAGAGAGGTAACAGCAAAAAAATTGCAGACAACAGGTGAAAGGACAGAATCTTATCTTTTGTTTCCCTTTTAAAAATTTCTTTAAAAAGACAGCATATACTTTAACTCCAGTTTAGCTTTCCAAAATCTTTCACTCCTGGCACACACTACTTTCCACAGAAGGGAACCCAAACTATTAGCACCATCCTTTGAATGTTACTTGGCACAACACAAAATGAAAAATTTACTCCCTTTTTCACAAAAGAGTCAGTGCTGGTAGATAAGAACATAAAAGTATGTACTGTCTTTTTAAGACAAATAACCTTATAATGAAGAAAATAAATTTCAAGTATGCCACATGCTTATCAATGTAAGAAATCGAGTACAACTTGCAATGGCAGCATTATGGGAAAACTCATGCAATCTTTCAGAGAAAAAAATAGGTCGACATCAAATAGAAGTACCTACACACTTAAAAAAAGCTTTGCTGTGTAAAATATGTTGTAATTGAATTCTCAACCTTAAAGTTTTACATATCTTTCCAGCAACTTCTTTGTTGTTGTTTGAAACTTGACCAGTAACTTTACAGAAGCAAAAATTACTACTCATAGCAAAACATGCAAACAATTCACATTTTCATGTTAATTTATTTTTGCATCAATTGGCAACAAATCCTGAACACTAATTAAATTTCTTGAATAAACATAAGATCCTTTTGCACACCAGAGAGAAGTACAAGTGTCATCGGGTCATTGAAGAAATTGTTTTAATAAGTTCAGCCAAAAATGTTCTTCCGTCTTCTTTCTTTAACAACTAGAGAGAAGTTGTGCCCATAACAGTCTATTACTCCCAGTTCAAATGCAAAAAACTTCTCACTTGGTCAGACTGTAAAATCAGCCTCAGTCTAAATTTACAAATGTTTGTTAGAAGTCAATTTTTCTTTTTACAGTATTTCTACAGAACCCAAAAGAAACAGCTTAGAAGAAGGACTTCAGATATCTTCAGATTATTTGAACTCTGCATGAGTTTAAAAAGTTATAAGTAATTAAAAAACCTTTTCAAGTTATAAAGGACTATTAACACTTAGGTATGGGTAGAACTGTGTTATAGAGAAATTACTTAAATTTCAGATCATAATTATGTTGTTTCTGAAATCAGAGAAGTAAACATTGTGATCTCTGGAAGAAAACCAGCAGGACAATGAGCAAATACACAAAAAATATTTAAATATATGAAAGACAAAGAAGCAGAGCAGACCATTCAAATATCAAAGCCTTTACACAGAACTGGGAACAACTGAACAAAACCAGTTTTTGTTATTCAACTCAGACCAATTATTTGAAACGCTATCTATTCAAAAGAAAAAAAAAGAAGACCAACCTGTGGATTTGTATGATTGGACAAAACACATCATTTTTAAATAGGTAAAAAACAGATGAGAAAAAGAAATCATTGAGACTTCACCTCTTCAGACTGAACAAGAGATCTTTGTTTGAATAAAAGTGTTGGACACATTTCATTAATAATGTCAGAACACTATCCAGATAATTTCTCACTCCATAATTGTTACTAAGAGAGAGGTGCAAGAAAACAAGGCATGCCCTTTTTCATCTTCAATGAACAATCAAGTCCTAGCCTCAAAATTATTATTAAAAAATTGTAGGTCATTACACTAGTGCCTAACTTCAAATCTAACTTTCAATCCTATCACAGTGTGGTAACAACTAATTTAAAACAAGTACAAAAGCACAAATGAATTTGAAACTTATTTAAATACAACAGATACAGACATAATGCTTTAACCACTGGTATTCTTTAGCATAGACATGTTAGAGCTGCTAATACAGTACTCTGCAGTCTGAAGCACGTAAACCTGAATTGCAAGCACCCATTTTGTCAAAATTAATGCAATAAAACTGAAGTTACTATTTCACATTCATAACATAATTTTAAAATATTGCTCTCTTACATACTGACTTCTATTGCTCACGAAAACATTGTAATGTATACGAAGCATTTCTGTGGCAAAGAAGCTGTTGCACTGCACAGCAAAATGGTCTGACTGGTCCATAAAACCCATTGATGAGGTAAAGAACGCATGACACACCAAGATTTCACACAGCACAAGAGACACACAGGTAGGAGGCTGTTCACTGCTAGCCAAAGGTAATCTTACCCGTATAACCGGCCTCCTGTACACCTGTTAGTTAAAATATAAAATGTTATCCAATGAAACACAGATTTGATTTGTTAAAGATACTGCATCTTATTTCACTAGACTTTCAAAAGAACTCTACTCCCAAACATCTTAATTACAGCTGGATTTTGAAAGAACAATACAAAACTATGCAGAACTAGTAAGTCTCATTCGTAAATTGTTTTGGTCTAAAAAAAACCTCAGCCACTTCAGTTTAGTGATGTAACAAATTCCAAGCTCTTTGGAAACATTCATTCTTAATCACTTTTATCCTGCTACACTGTGCTACTGTTAAAAGAGAAGAAAGAGCCTTGTAATTCTTCCAGGTGGAAGACAGTAAGCCTGCACTAACAACCATGAAGGAGAGGCACCAGACCTTTCAGAAAAAGACAACTCTTGTCAACTTCTGAAGGTGTTTGTAGTCACTAACTACGATCTGACCCATTTTCATTTGTATGAGCCCCTCATTCAAGAACACTCCGCAGGCAGAGCGTATGTCAGAAGAGACATACAGAGCAGCCTGAGATCAAGTTGCTGTAGCGTTCAGCAAGCAAGAGATCCCCCAGTGCTCTCCAGTTCTGACCATTCCATTAGCTTCCCTCCTCCCTGGTAAGTCAGATAAGAGTAATGTGAGTAACGCTGTTTGATACAGGAATCAGTATATTTATCTGGTTTTGCAAACATATTTAATGAAAGGGATGAAATAAAAAAGGGATGAAAGAAAGAATCCCCAATAAAAAAAGAAATTAAAGAAAGAATAAAGTAGTTCCTGGCAAATCCAGCACAAACTAACATAACTGCCTGATCAGTTCCAGAAGCAAACACAAACATCTGACCTGACCTGAAGGTTCTGAGTTGTGAGATAGTCTCTAAATGCAGCAATTCAAGGTAACCAAAGGTAATGAAGACCCAAGAAAGAGGAAGATGTCTCAAAGGAAAACTGAGCTTGATATGGGCATTGTCTTTCACATGTGGATTCCACAGTAACAATGAACAAACCCAACCTGTTAGTGGTACTGAGTCAGCAACTATAAAAAATTCTATCACGTTATATACAAAGATGGGATTTCAAATCACAGCAATGCAATGATGTTAAATACAATTTAGCCACAAAAATTCTTAATTTAAACCATTACGCTTAAATTCTTTTCTTTCATTTCTCAGAGACAGAGAATGAAGTAAATTTTAATTAGGCCTTAAAAGATTTATTCCTGTTAAATAATATCTGAGATGAGTTTGGTATAGAGAAGGAAGTTATTCAAAATTAAACTGTACTCTTCATTCCAGAGGAATGCATTGTACTCAGAGATAATCTGAACACCAAGCTTACACATTTGTATTTTACTAAAATTAAATCCTTGGCAAATACAACATCAACAGATGTAATGAAAGGTTTCCCCAGTGTTTTATCAAAAATGTTGGCCTTGACCTGGAGCAAGCATTTGCAATTCAGCTGCTGTAGTAAGGGAGAGCTACTCTTTACAAACTGCTGACTGTGCCAACAGTGTGAAACTCTGTTGAGGTTGAACTTCATGTAAATACACTACAGTCAAAACCATTTTGTGGCCTCATCTCAGGCTGAATATGACCTGCTGTCACTCAATCTAAAACACACGGTTTCCAGACAACATACACTGTAATCACAGAGCATATGTGAATTAAAATCTAGTTAAAACAAAGCAAGAAAAAGATATAAAAATCTTCCTTTGGCCATTCCCTATGAAGACAATAAAGCTGTTACAAACCTAGGAAGAAAAAGAGATCTAGACAGCAGCAAGTTGGGCTTCTTAAAGGGAATTGAAACATGGGTAACTTTTGTCACATTGTGAGAGGAGAAAAACTGCCCATGCTCCATTACTGACAGCCGAGTTGAATGGATGCATGAAGGGAACAGCCAGTGAGCATAAAAGAACAGGGGCACAAAGCACAATGGAACTCAGGGAAACCTACTGTGCAGTCATTACCTCAGTGATAAAAATGTCGCTGAGAGGGAATGAAAGAGGTGACTTATTTGTTCGCTTAATGTTAAATTCTGTGTCTCTCGAGAAACCCCATAAAAAAAAAATGATCCTCAACTATGTCCCCTGCAAGTAACAAAGACATTAATTTATTTTTTGTGAAATCTGAGGAACTCAATTCTGTCCTCTGAACGATACACACTAGAAACCATTTTAACCTGTAACTATAACCAACTTCACCAATTATTTTATATAATAATCAAAAGAAAAGACAACCTATTTTTGATGTTTTATTCATGGCATTGACTTTTAAAATTTCCTTTTACTTCTGTTAATTTTTATTCTGTAGAGTTCAATAGCATTATTCTAAATACGGAGGAAAACAGGAAGCAAATTCAAAAGACTCCTACGCATAATGAGATGTTTCTAGCTCTGAAACACTCGGTGATCACTCAAGTACTTACCACCTTTCCAATCTTCCACACTTGTATCTTAAAACAAATCAATGCATTCCTCAAGTCACTTACCCTGTAGTCTCTGGACACACTCTCTGATGGGACAGACCCTGAAATCTGACTTGAAATGGTTGCAGCTATCAGCTGTTTACACCATTCCACGTGGGATCCAGTCGGGCTACAAAACCAGAAATTTCAAAATATTTAGCAGTAATTCCAAGTGTGCATTTTGAACAGCACAGCAACTGAGCAGATCCAGAAAGCAACACTGTAAGCGATCACTAACATCATAAAACTTAGTTTGCTTTGTGGGCAAATGCAACTATTTTACTGATCAAATTAGGAAAAAGACTTTTACTAGATCATGTCAGAGACACAGAGCTGTCAGGAGGTTAAAAGCAAGGCTAGGGTCCTTGGAACTTGAAAAATGTTCTGTTCCTTATCCAGTGTAATTTTTACCATTCACATACTTTTTTCTTAAAGCCATCCCTGGAATGAGCTTGGCCAAGGAGTAGGAAACTCCTTATATCTTATTACTGTGTCCTGATTATTCTGTAAATCCTCAGAATTAAATTACTTAATGCTAGTAATAAAAAATGTAAACTACGCTAATGTTGTGTTATATACTAAACGTTGAAAATACATGTTTTCTAAAGGGTAATTTCTAGTTAGCAGCATTTTTTTTTTTCCAGTTCATGAAATAAACCCTGGATAATTTTCAGGGTGGGCTTTCCTATGCCATAGCACTGAATTGTACAGCATAGGGTGTTTACAAGAACCCTAAAGCATCTGAAACCCACTAAACCCCATGCAATTTGAGAACAGTCTCCTGAACTACTGCTGGTCACAAGTAATGCAGTACTGAGAGGAAGAAGCAATGACAGTCTGAAGTATCTAGGTTTGCTTCAACACACACACTGGTATCCAAGGAAAACTGGAAATGCCAGAGGAACTATTCCCTCAGTGTTACCACAACCTCAGCTGATATCTTAGATAACTGTCACTTTCCTTCAAACCATTCAGCTGTGCTCTTCTACAGATTGAATGCTTATTCAGAAGTCAATTACAGAAATAAAATGTTAATTTTTTTTGTAGTTCATTCATAAACGAGCTTTGGATTCTATGAATGCTCCATGACACTGATGTGGATATACTTATATCCAGCACCCAGCAGGTGCACCACACCTCAGACATTAAGAGGGTAGGGTAACAGTCTTAGATGACCAATTACCATTGAACAAGAGGTCTTTCCTTATATTAACTCTGCCACTATAACTAGGTATAAGGCACAGATCCATGCAGCAACACCACGCCTGAAATGGAAGATCTTTCAAAACTTTTCTAATAAATTTTAATAGCTTTCTCCCCATCTGCACATTCTACACAGGGCTAGATCTCACAATGTTGTTTTGCAACTAAAACACATCTATGATAGTCCTGCTTGAACAACAAAGATAACTCTCAGGTCAGTGCTGAACTCGAACCCAGATTTACTTAAGAGAACTCTTCACTTAAGTTCTGCAAAAGAGCCCAACACTTACAGTAATCCTTTTCTTACCTCATTTATTTTTCCTTCTCTCACATCCCTTTAATTTCCAGTGCAGCTTTATACGGCTTGCCTAAGCTTGTTTTCAAATAAGCACTCACTTGTTAATTAAGAAAAGGATTTATTTTTCTATGGCTTATCTTCACAAGGAATCACTATATCAACAGAGCTAATAGCAAATAGGACAATGCATATGAATGCAGGACCATCCCCTGAGACCAGTGTAGGGGATATGTCAGTGTTCCACAGAACACTGATCACACCAATGTGCCTTCTTCCCATGCACCAGCAAGGCACACACCAGTACTGACTACTTTTGCATTCTCTCTCACCTGCAGTCACTCACATTAGCCTGGCCTGGTACAACCGCACTGGAAAACAAGTAAACTCTATGACAAATGGACATATAACTGGCCCAGGGAAGAGCAAGATCAGAAGAAGGGAAGATGAAAATTAGGATAAGAAAGTGCAGTAATAAGCAATACAAAGGTGTATGTTTTGATGACGGAAAATGGACATTTCATTTCCATCCTCACCAGAATGATGTAAGCCCCTAGGTTTCTACTAACAGAAAAAATGAGAGAATACAGAAACTGGAACCTAGCACTGATTTTAAAAATTCTTTTTTATTTAGTTTTCATCAGGGTGAGATTTCCATTCACTTCTACTCCTTGTTTAATGATTTTTAAGCTCAGTTCTGAAGTCCGCCTTCAGCTGGAAACTTCTGAGCGAAGGAATGACTCTGCCAGCGGCTGCCGCAGGAGATGGGAGACCTGCGGACCCACCGCACACGATTACAGACACATCAGGGACACACCGCATACGCGTATGGACAGACGCACTCCGGGACACACCGCACACCGAGAGGGCACAGCGGTGCCTGGGGACAGTCCCACCTCTGCTGATTAAATACACGCATGGGAAAAAACCCCAAACCAACCAGGAAGAGACTCAAAACCCGCACACAGTCTCAGCCCAAATTTGCAGTACGCTGCCCCAACCCTCGGGCCAAAGCTCCGCGGCCGCCTCAGCCTCGGCCAAGCAGGCGGCGGCACTGCCGGCACACGGAGTAGGAAACTTTGACAACAGGCGTTCCCCGCCGCAACCATCCACCGCTGCACAACAGCCGCCCTCAGACTGCAGCTTCTCGGGCTGGAGGGGTCCGGGGACGCCGCCCCAAGGCCGGGGAACTGCGCTCGGCCCAGGCTCGGGCCGAGGGGCACCCGCCGCCTCCCCCGCCCGGCCCCGCGGGGCGCGCAGGCCGCGGCACGTCCTCTCCCACCGCCTGCTCCGCCAGGAGCCGTCCTCGCTCACCTGTCCAGGGTCTCGGCGCTGGGCTGCCGCGACCCCGCGCCCGCCGCCGCGGCTCCCCCCGCCCGCACGGCTCGCCGGCTCACACCACCACTCTCCACCGCCGGCCCTGCCGCCGCCGCT
>VWZS01005722.1:3203-46448 GCA_013397075.1 Rhabdornis inornatus | reverse complement strand
TCTCCGCGGCGCCCCGGCCCGGCCGCCCCAGCCCAAGCCGCTAGGGCCCCAGCAGCGCCGACGGCCGTCACCTGGCGGCGGCGCTTTCCCAGAGGCCTTCGCGCCGTGAGAGTGGGCGGGCGGCAGGGCCGGGCCGGGCCAGGCAACTCCTGCCCACCGCCCATTCCGGCCCCAGCACGGAGACACGGCGTACGCCGGGCGCGCCAGGAAAAGGGCTGTTGGAGGCAGTGTTCAGCACTTACATCTTTATTTTCCCCTCCGGCAGACGGATGATGCTCACTGCTCTCCCCCCCACCCAACGCCTGACACATAGGGTCCGACTCCAGAGCAGTCCCGCGGTATCCAAAGAGAGCGGCCGACACGGTTAGTGAAGGAAGCGGTAGTACTGAGGAGATCCTGCGTCTTTACAGATGTTTTTTCATGAATGACAGAATGCTCGCTGCGACAGAACACCTGAACTCAAGGCCGAGGTTAACAACAAATCAGAAGGAGGTAGCACACAAGAGTCATGTCTTGGGTACAGCCGTAACAGTGATGCTGGGGGGAAGGGTAAGGCATGAGCAAATAAAGAAAGCATTCAACAAATAAGTAACAGAAGTCCAGCACAAAACCTAGCTTATTCTCCTCATGTCCATGGAAGGAAGAATACAAAAAACCTAAACTAGCGTTCCAAGACTGACATTTCCCATGGGATACTGGGCATTCATTGCTGGTGATGTTGACACCCCAGCTCTGCTTTTTCACCCTCCTAGAAAAGGCACTCAGCACCTTCAAGTCTCGTCTTCACGACCTCAGAAGTTTCCCCAGGTGTGCTTCTGGCAGGGAACAGGCTACAGTGTGCACAGAGAACAGGAGATCTGTGCAGACTGACAGCCTAGAGCACCCAGTTATGGGGGAAGGAGAGAGATACTCTGTTAGCATTGGTAAGTTTGTATGCCTACATTGACAAATAGTATTTTCCAGAACATATTGGATTAAAATCACCCTTATCTTGGTCTCATATGTAAAAACAATTAAAACACTTATCTGCTGACTTGAAAAATTCCAAGCCTGCACAGAGCTATGTTAGAGCTTCAAAGACAAATTCAGCTGAAGAGTAATACAAAGAAAGTAATATGTAATGAAGTAAGTGCAAAGAGATCCTTTCCATTGTATTACTCTCCCAAATGTAATAGGTTATCATGTAGTGTTTACACATTAAAAACTATTAGATTTTCAGAACTTTTTCACACTTCTCAGAGACATCACCAATATGCTAAACTCAAATACAGAAACTTTAAATATTCTACTAAAAATAGCATTTTTTAAATAAACCACAAGTAAGTAGAAGGCAAATACACCAGAGTATGCATAGCTTTCAACATGTAAAAAACAACTGAGTATCCTTGTTCGTTTATTTGATGTAATGAATCTTACCTTAACAAGTCATGACTGGGGGACAACACTTATTTTGGATACACATACTGGAGAGCATAGATGGGAGAATGAAATTTAGAGGACAAAAGTCATATAATTCTACATATTTAGAACACACATGCTGTATGTTCTGAACTTCCCTGAAAATATAGTGCAACTCAGTGCATATACTGAATTAAATCCAGAGGCGGTATATTTTTATTCCTTTGAAAAAATACTGTTTTAAATATTCAATGTCCTCTAAACTTTGACTTATTTTATGGAACTATACCTTTAAACTTAGTTTTCATATGCAAAATATTTACACTCTACAAACTTGCAGAATTTCTCATAAACTATATTATATACACTCACACAAAACTTAATTTAGATATAATCCCTGTTACATCTTGCAGATCAAAACTCACCACATGTACAATAATTTACAACAGAAGCCTCAAGCATCAAAATATTTCCTTTAAAATAACAATATTTTAAATTTAATATTTTAAATATTAGAGTCCTTTACAGATTCTGATTTGCAGTATTTTCTGGATTGCCTGAATATCATTAAACTTCTCAGAATATGCAAAATTTTAATTAAATATCAAGGGCAAAGTGTGTGCCGTGGTAAGAAATGCTTGCAACTATTTAAAAAATACCTGAAAGGAACACAGTAAAGATTTACAAAAAGCCTCTGAAAGGTAGGCTTGAAACTAGAGCTCACTTGAATGTTCAGTATAAGTGCACACACTATATGCAAATCTTGGATACCAAAGCCCCTTAAAACACTTTAGAATAAATATGCTGAACAGGAGTTAAATTAAACAGTAAAGTGTGAATGTACAAGTCTTCAAAATTATTTATAACTGAGAATTTTTGTCTACTTTGGTATAAAAGCTCCTTTAAACAGGCACATTTATTTTTAGAAGACAAGCAGAAGCTTTAATACTATGGCTATTGCTGGATATTTAAGCAATGTCTCTGTGGTTCTGTTTCTAATTATATAAACCTTCTTTTGGAGACATTTAATTCTGTATTAATCCAAAGAACCAATACTCCCCACAGTGATAATCTGTACTGTACTTCAGTGCTGAACAGCTAGCCCAAACAGAACTTCTCAGAAGCCAGTACAACTTCCATTTGTTTTTGTTCCTTTTTAAAATAAAATCAATTTACAATAAAAAAGTATCTTTTGATATCTACTGAGCTATTTGAATTTTTTATTTAGAAGCATATCAGTGAAATGCCTTCCATATTTCTGTTTATTTAAAAGAAGGAAAATTTGGAATTCTCAGGTAATCAAAGTTTCAACACTTCTCTCTGACATCTTGCAATAGAATTTATTTTTCTCCCATGAACTCCGTGAATGTATTCCTAACAGGAATACAGACATACCTAATTTTACAAAATATTAGTATTCCTATTGCCATTATTGTGTTTATTCACGACATGCAAGACTGAGCATGAATTTCCTTACAGAAACATGACCTAAAATGTAATAAATTAAAGCATTCTCACAAAAACAATAAATCAATTTAATTTCAACTGTACCAGATCTACAAAAATAACTCTTAAAGCCCTCCATAGCTATGAGTTGACTCATGTTACCAGTCCACAGGTTGTGAAAGGCACGTAATCGAAGAGTTGGGTTTGCTTTGAAGTCCTCCTCAAATTAAGATAGTCTAAAATAATTTGTGTTAGGACAGTCTAGTGTAAGGCATTAGAATATTCCTCTTTATGCTATAGATCTATGTTAAGCACCACTTGCTATTAGAAAGAAGAAAGAAGCCAATATTTTCTTCAAAAATGTGTTTGTACTTGGGACATCATTTGTGAGGGAGATGTTGATGAGGCTGATGAATTGGATATCTTAGAATTATTTGTGATCTGAAGCTCTTCAAGTCTCCTGATATAATCATCACGCAATGCAAGGAGCTCCATGTAACGCTGCTCCACGGGGTTTGGCTGCTAGGAAGAGATCCATGTTAGTCTTAGCACTTCACTCCAACTACTTACATACAGGCTGCTAGAGTATCTGGGGCTTCCTGGCAGGTGTAGCAAGTCATAGCTAAACAGAAGTACTCACTGCTGTAACCTGAAAGCCTTCCAGCTGTCTCCCCAAAGTCAATATTTACACAAAATTGTTTGTCCTAACTCAGTAAAATCAGCCACCACTTCCTGAAGCATATGCATCTTATTTTCTTGTTATCTAATATTGTGTGCAAGATAGTTACGCATATACCTTGACCAAAGCTTTTTTCTTGACTTACTAAAAGGTTTTAGAGGCCAGAAGCCAAATGTCTCAGCATCTTCCTTAAAACAGCGCTTAACCAGATTATTTTAGCTACACTGATCAGATTAAGATCTAAGTCTTCAGCATAAATAACTTCTCTCACTGATGAAATTTACTTGAGTTTTGAATAGTAAATTTGCAACTTAGTGGAAAAAAAAAATTAAATACACTTTATTAGTGAATTCTCTAAGTAAACCTGCATGTGTTTAAAATCAACTGCTCTGGTTTCAGGACATTCCTCAGAAAGAGTCTTTTAGCTGTTTCCACTTTGAGTTTAACTTTGTTTTCAGACTAATGAAACAAATGGAAAAGGACTACTACAAATGTCCAAAGCACAGAGCAAGCCTGAAGTTAACTTCAGCTGAATATACCTTCTAGAAGTTGTTGCTGTTTCACATAATTCAAAGCTATCAGCAGTAGGGTTTCAGCAGCAAATGGTTAAACACCTCACCAGTTCAAAACCAATTCAGCCAGCACTCTGAGATGCACCACTCACTATGCACCCATATGAGGATCATGATAAATGCTGACGCAACTGTGGAAGTTGGATCAATGCTGAGTGTAGGTACTAAGATGACTAATAGTTTTGCTACCAGAACATACTTCTAAGAAATGGCACTAAGAAAGGTCATAAAAGTAGTTCAGGCCACATGTTCATTATTCAGTTGCTTAAGTGAGATGAAGCATAAATTTCATGTGCAGAAAAAAAAAGTTGCATTTTGTGTACAAAAATGGTGAAAATGAGGGACCAGTAATAGCAGCATGGAATACTATCACTTGGGTTTGCATTTCTAAGGAGAAACTGCTGCCAAAAAGCTCTCCCTAATAATGGCAAACTACCGTACAGATCTACAGCTAATTTGCATGCCTTATAATCCTTCACTTTCTAAATAAATCTTTATATGTTCACCTTTTGCAAAACACCCTCATCTTTCACAACAGCCACAAAGGTTTTAAAACCAGAACTTCCAATCCCAATAGCCAATATACTTGTAAAAGGCCATAGCAAACTGCTAGGCTTTCCTGAAGCCTCTAAAGCACTGCAAATAATACAGGAGATCAGCTGTGGAAAAGGAAGTGTATTGCTTGAAAACTACTGACTCATTCCAAGGGCTGGACTGCGAAGATTGCTTCTGTCAAACAAATTGTTCCTCTATCTTCTCCTACTCAAATCTCCACAAGCTGTTAAAAATGACAAAAACGTCTCTATACACAATCTTTATGTGCTACATAGCTGAGATTTCCAGCAAGACTGTAACAAACCCTGAGTGTCCATATGGATTAAAACCACAGAACTGAACTATGTGTCATTTGATAAATGCTTTTCTGGACTTCCAATCTGATCCACTTGTATAATTTTCGGTAACAGCTTTCATCCACAGTGTAAACAATGCTGAGTCATCAGTGCTACATAAAAAAATTGTATCTTGCCATCAATACATATACCTTTGAAAGAGAAAGGACTCAATAGGACATTTAATTTGTAAATTGTTTCATACCCTCTCTCAGCAAAAGCAGAAAAACCAAGCAAATACAACTGTGTTTGTGTTGCTAATGCTCCAACTCTACTGGGATCAGCAAGCCCCACTTCTAAGCATTGTCATTCAGGCTTTAGTAGCATCAAATGGCCTTAGACATGTGTCCAAGAAAAACGGCTAGAAGAGCTCAAGGATGACTTGCTACTAAACAGGAAAATAAGTTCAAGGAGCTGAGAGAGAACTAAACAATTACTTTCACTTTTTTTCTCCATCTTTATGAATGTAACATTAAAAACCTGAACAGATTACAGGTACTGCTCTAAAAGTCAGTTATGACAAAAAATCCTTATTTCCAGTGTCTAACAGCATTTTTTGTATGTTATAGAGAATTTACTTACTTGTTGCCGAATCCTTGGGTTCCACCTGATGTAGTAATTGACCCAGAGCTCTAAATGCCTCATGCTGGCTACTGGATAGAGTGCTCGATTTACCTCTTTACTATAAAAAGGATTGGTGTATTTAGATTTTTCACTGTTTATCAAAGACCATAACGATAACGTTTTCTCAGTCACTTTCTAAAATGAAATAAGAACATAATATAACATGAACATAATATAATCAAGAAATCCATCATAGAAGCCATTGTTACATTCTAAAATTTGGTTTACTTAGAAGCATGATACATTACTGTATTAGAAAGATTCCAAACCCAGTGCTTGACAAGTATTTTAATGACTGCATGGCACTACTGTATAAGAAAAAAGCAGGTTCAAAAATCACTGTCTGCAAGGACTATAACCAGATACAATCCAACCAAAAATTTTGCAATCACCTCGAGTAAAGACAGCAATGCAATAACACAATCAGTGGATTGACTAACCTCTTTTTCTCTGAGAAACTCGCTGTTATACAAGAAAGTGCCAAACCGGCAGCTGTACAAGTGATCCAGGATTGTAATCAGGAACTGCTCGTTGAATTCAAAGGCCGTAGGAAACTAAAACCAGGAAAGACAAACTCATTGTTTACATGGAAAACACAGGCATATGCTGGTTAAAAGGCTGAAGATAGAGTTTAGAAACGTGGATATATCTACAAATAATTTTAAGGTAACATTTTCATATACTTTATATCAGACTAAGTGTTCCAATGACACATGGTGTTCAACTTTCTGAAACTAGCCACTGAAAAAAATCTCAAAATGTTCTACCTACCTTTAATTTATAAAAAGAATAAAATACAGAATGATTACACATACACTTTTACTAGCAAGACAGAATAAGACAATGCACTCTTACAGTGCAGCACCAAACAGGAAAATAATCCTTAACCCTAGATGGACTAAGTTCACTGCTTTGTTTCATTACTTACTGACATTACAATATTTAAATCACAACAGCACTCAGAAGCTCCCTAGCTTCCTTTTCAAGCATTGACAAAACAATATGCGTCCCTGCAGTTCAAGGGACAGCTTCATAAAACGGTCAAACAAAACAGCAGACCCCATTAAGCTGGGTCCAATTCCTGTAAAAGCTTTCTGCTGGGTATGAAATATCCCTCAGTATGTGTCTGAGAATTCCTTATCCAGGAACACCAGCCATGCCTGTACAGCCAGTGCCGTGTCCAGCAACACAACCACAGCCTTTCACAAAAGTAAATACACTCTTTTTAACTACAGGTCAGAGGAGAGGGGTATGCTGTCCTCTTCAAATACTTTTTTCAAAAAAAGAAAGATGTAGGGTTTTAATTCAGTAATCTCTTCACACTGTTACCTTCTGAAGAACAACAGAACATACCTGTTTAGACATCTGCCACACACAGTCAATAAACTGGAGAAAGATGGGTGATCTGTCTGCATCAGCATGATTTTTATCACCGTGGCCTATTCTCTGAAATGAAGCAAAGCAGCCTCCTGGTAACTGAAACATGCTATTTATGGCAACAGACGTGGTTTCTTATTTTGTACTAGAGCATTAATTATTTTGCAACAATGCAACCCACTGTTATAATTTCAAATTTAGTTACTGCATCAAGGAGGAGAGATTAAGATACAGAGAAATACTGCAAAGCTCTTACAAAGACATCTGAGAAAAATTCCAAACTGATAACTGGTCCTGTTATATAAACCTGCTGATTATTAGACAAGCAGAACTGTTGAAGCATCAACAGTCATGAACAGTTATCAACAGAATATGTCTTGATTATTTGACTTAACAAATAATCAAGACATATTCTGAACTATATTTACATGGTAAGTCTGTCAAAAGCCAAGTTGCATACTTTGTCTTCCTTTTTATTTTAAGCCACTGCAGGACCTAGATCATCAAATTATCCACACAATCTTCTCTTTCTCCTCCACTCTTGAACCTTAACATTCACCCTGAGATAGTAGGCAAACATGAACAAGATCAAAGGAAGTTCATGTTCCTGACACAAAATTAACAGATTGTTAAAAGTTTGGGTGAGCCCCTTATTCTGAGGTGCCCAAAGTAACAATCAAAGGAATTTGCCCCACAGACAAAAAGTAATTTTGTAAAAGCTGTTTGCTTATTTTTTGCATTTGATAATTGAGAACAGGTAAGAGATGCAGGGAAAAAGAGTTTCTATTCACTCCATAATTCTGTTTGCATGTACTTGCTGGAGGAGACAAAAGAAAAGCAGGTATGTTGACCTAAGACGTTGTCTATCTGCCTGTAAGATAGCAAACTTAATGCCTCAAGGACATAAAAAATCATAAGAGCAGTACACTACTCTCTACAATGGCTTGCAACATGGTTTAAAATAATAGAACTGAATGGGAGGAAATAGAGGGAGATGAGGAATTGCAGCTGAATCAGACAACAGTAACAAATGACTAGAAAAGGGCTTTTAAAAAGAAAACCAAACTGGCTTCCTTGCTCTTCAGTTTTCATGTTTTGAAATACTTGTTATCCATTAAGAGTCATATATGTGTTTAGTAAGGAGTGAAAGTCTGTCTACTTCCACTATACTTAGCAGTTTCAGAATGTCTGACTATCTTCCATCTAAAATTATGTCTTATATTTGAATGCATAATTAGAATTAAATTCCACATAAGCAAATTTATCATCTGGAGAGTGCACTGAATTCAGCATACATAGAAAAGCTGGGGTAGGGAATTCTTTTTCAACAAGGAAATGTATTGCTCACCTCATTTGATATAAAATATGGAGAGGAACTATTAAGTAGTCTACTATTTGGGTATTTGATATCAATAATCCAAATTGCAACCCTGGTATCATAAAAAACATGAAGCTTGTGCCAAGCCAGACAATATAAGTAACACTACTCTTCAACTCCCTACTAAGGGGAAAATGAAACAACAACGTTTTCAGAGATGAAGTTCAGGAACTGCTCTAACTACAATAAGTGTCTAGTTCTCACTCTTCAAAGTCACAATTCTATCAAATAATTATCAAGCTAAAACAGAGTATGAATGATCAAAATATTTTATGCTTGCATTATAATTTCATCATAGAATAGTTAAGGTCAGGAAAGACATTTGAGTCTTTCAGCTGGACCACTGGAGCCCAACTGTTAACCCAGAACTGACAAGTCCATCACTAAGGCATGTCCACAAGCAACACATCACGTATCTTTTAAATCTCTCCAGGGATGGTGACTCCACCACTTCTACAGAACACTCCAGAAAAGACTAACCTTCACTGTAAGCTAAATAACCCAGCAAATAAAAATCTATAGTACTCTCAAGAAGGAGTGGCTTCCATTTCCAAAGATTACTACTTGACTGAGCAAGTTGGTAAAATAGCAGTTTAAGCAAAAGGAACTACTTGAATCATTCTTATTGCTGCTATACTGTTAGACATGAATTCGCTGATGACTGAGTGAATCATCTGGAAGGGATACCAAGTCCTGCCTCACTATTTGGAAAAAAACATCTGTTGAGGGAGAACAAAATCTTTGATTACCCAACTAAAATGAATGGTTTAACAAAAAGAAACAGATTATTTGAACTTATTAATAATGATGAACACACAAATCTCTCTTTTTAAGCTCTGTATTAAATCATAACACACGTTTGACTACAAGTCTCCTAGTTATATCATCTAATTTTATCTGCATAGTGACTCTTAACTTTTTAAAGTACAAAATAAAATATGAGAATAAAAAGTCAAGCCACTGGCTTCACATTTTCCAGTGGCTGTACCAAGACAGAATGCTTAAAGATTTATAAAACATATCACTGCTAAAAGACCACTGTAAGTACACAAAAAAAACTAGACTACATCAGCTATCACCCCCAACACCCAAAATACAAATGTCCTAAGCCTCCTAACCACCTTTAGAAAGTCAGATCAAAAACTGCCAGCCTACAAGAACATGTAAATGGTGAGGTGATTTATGCTGAGTAGCTATACGTGGATTTCCAAATGACTGCAACACTCTTACACATTTGCAAATGTTAAATGGTCATAAAACACACATAGGTATATTTTTCCATGTCTTGATTTTTTCCAGATTTCCTATTTTTCAAATTTTAGTAATATTAACATCTTTAGAATATTCCATTAGGGGCAAAATACCCATGCAAGTAGCTCCTACTCAAGTTGTAGAAATTTCTTACCTGAGAATTACAAGGCTCAGCACCAACAAGCAACATTGTTGTAATGTTTATAGCAAGTAACAGCACAGCCACCCCAGCAACCTAATCTGCTCCTCCAGGTCCTCAAATAAATTTCCTGGTTAAATGGTTAGCTGCCACATTTATAAGAAGTTCCACTAAGACTTTGAAAAGTTTTCTAACACAAAAATAGGATGAACAGGGACCCTTCCAACTCAGTATATTCTGTGAATTTTCTGTGAAAATTATTCACAAACCTATGAAATATTAAGGACTTGCTATGGAAGCAACTACTTAACCTTCTGAGCTTCTAACCTTCTGCCCAGCAGACAACTGAACAGAAGTAGAGCCAGCATTATCAGTGACAGCCTCTTGGGAGCTATTACAACAGGTTTAGAATATTTGGGAATCAGCACGCAAAATCTCACTTAGAAGACACTGGCCAGACTCATTCATCTGCTTCTTGTGACAGTAAAAATAGCCCAAAGAAAGAGTGATGGAGAACCTCATGTCCCAGCTTTATCTGATCTTCAGCTGAAGAATTTGAGAGGACACAATTTTTCTGCCTCCTTGTTTTCTTTGCTCAATAACTACAGTGACCCTGGCAATTCTATGCTTTTAAAAGGATGCAAAGGACAAAATCTGAGTTCTCAGAGAAAGAATAGCAAGAAAAATATTAATCAAACAGGTCCAAACCTGAAAGTTCTGCTCAGTTTACCTGGAAATGTTTTAAATCTAAATTCAAAAATAATGAAAGGAATTATCAAACCCTGATGCAAAGTGAGCAATTTAACACTGGCAGCTTTTCAGAAAGTTAATACTGCTCAGTCTTTGCAATTATCTTCTAATTCTTACCGATGCAAACTTGTGTCCAAAGCTTATCCACTCTTTTTGCACCAAAACTTCAAAGCCTTCAATGGTTCTGTAGTAGCTGTCCAGCATGAGCATGGCCAGGGAGGTGAGCTGAGCTGTGCGGTCCCAGCCGTCACTGCAGTGAACCAGCACCGAGCTCCGGCCCGATGACACCTTGTCTGCCACCTGAATGGCTCCTGTCAGAACGAGCTGGCAAGGAGCAACACACACCAAACAAACAACACTGCTTATTTCTGGTCAAATTATAACACTAAGTTGATTTCTTTGCATCTGAATTAATGCTGTTTCCATTAAAAGACCTGAAAAGAGCAGTGGAGTTAATTGGAAAAGAATTTTCCAGAAGATCAAGTGAATTTCTTACATAAAAATAGAGAAACAGATTGGTTCCCTAATCCCTTAGTAAGATCAAATTCATCTCACAGCAAATGCTTAAAAAAATAAACCAAAAAAAAGGGCAGAAAAATAAACCAAAGAAATAAGCTTCTTTTTCAAAGAAAGGGGATTTACCATAGGATATAATCTCTTAAAATTCAGTGCTATTTCATTTGACTCCTTTCTTTGAACTAAATTACTGAATTATCTCAGTTGTTGGAAAAATGAGCTTGCACCCTTTTAATATACTTATTTTCCAAATATTAAATTGAGATGAAAATTTTATTAAGTAGGATTCATTACATAATACTCTAATTACTTTTGCACAGCTGTACTTGAGGCAAAAGATTCAAAGGTCGACTAGCAAAGAACCATGGTGAATTATCAGCTTAAGTATTTTATTTGCGCTACCACATGAAAATTACAAAAGTTACAAATAAATTTACAAAATTTATTTACAAAACCGTAATTCACAAAATAAAGTCACATACACACTGACAACTGAAATATTTACTAATATGTCACAATGACAGTCAACTGCAGGCCTATACTGTGAGAAACCAAAAAAAAAATCAGTTCTCATGTAACGCCAATCAGACTAAGAATGCATTCTTCTGCCAAACACTCTTAACTTGAGTCAGGCAACAAACATTCAATCTCACCTACTGTTGCTTAGCAATGAGTCTCATAAGATACTCTAAGATTAGTTGGCAAAAAGAAGCCAGCATTCAGGGATCTAGTTAAGTAGTTTGAAGTATTTCAAAGCTTAGCAAAGAAAGCAAGTATGATATGACAGACTTGGACAAACATTTTTCAAACAATCAAGGAAAAGTTACCTTTATATGTTCTAACCAATGGGTTGATTCCAGACTTGACAACCAGTGTGATTCTTCCACATTAGGATAAACAATGTCCTTCAGCTTCTTCAAAGATTCCCGCATGACATGAATATTATGAATGTCCAAGAAGAAAAGTTCTGCATTGGGATATGCATCTTCACCTTCATATCCTCCCCCAGTTGCCTACAAACAAGAGATCTGAAATTAACTTTAGTCATATACACACTCTTCAACAGAGCAAGAATGAATGTCATTCGACATAGAAATAGACAAAAGTGATAAAATGTTTGGCCAAGTAAATTTAAATTTAAGAGTTCAGTTAAGAATAAGATACCTTTAATTTAAAAATTATGTTCAAGAACCTTAGATTCTGTCTTTAAGAAGTAAATTAGCAATAACATTAAAGTATACTTTAAACTAACTTTTCTAAAACTGAATTTTAGTGCTGAAGACTAAGCATATATTTAGATTGTTAAGATATTAAAGAGCCACGTAAGAAAAAAGTCTGTTCTGCTGCTGCTCTTTCAAAGCATTTCAACACCAACGCTGCAGAGGATATGCCTGGTCACAAAAGGAAGCAGAAAACCCACACATATTTAATGGCACAATGCCACTGATAAAGACTTTCCAAAGATAAGCATGAAATCATTTGGTTTGGAAGAGACTTTAGGATCCTTGAATCCAAACATGAAAAATCCAACAGTGCCAAGCCCACCATTAAACCACACCCCCAAGTGTCACACCTTTTAAATACGTCCAGGACAGTTATTCAATCACTTCCCTGGACAGCCTTTCCACAAATAACATTTTCCTGGTATCTAATTTTAACCTCCTCTGGTGCAACTTGAGGCTGTTTCCTCTTGCCCCATCACTTATTGCCTGGGAGAAGAGACTGACCCCCACCTGGCTACAACCTCCTTTCAGGCAGTTGTATAAAGTGATAAGGACCCCCTGAGCCTCCTTTTCATCACCAGTACCCTCAAGCTCAGAGAGCTGCAAAATTGCAGCATTTCCTGCAGACAGCAAAACCTGCCATAAATTTGGATAAATAAATTTTGCCTTTATATGACATTGCAGCCACCAGCTATACATCAGACAAGAGCCTAAAGCACTGTATAGCCTTTCCCCATGAGTGCCACCTACACTGCTGTACAGCAGCACAGTATCTCTATTCTGTGCTCTCTCTTTTCTCAGATGTAGGGTTGTTAGCAGAACTGCCAGGCTATGCAGTTAAAGAAGCAATGAGTGTATTTTTCTCTTTTCTTTGAGTATTATGAAGTCTTCATGAGGAATGATTGTAATTTCAGCCTCAGGGCTGCAACAACTCCTGACTGTGTCCTGACCTATGTACAAGGAATACAGCAATGCATGAGTAGCACAGCCCAAGATTTTGCTTATACAAATCTTCACAGCTGTTCACAAAATATTTTCAGTGCTGATCAACACGGATTTGCACTTCTTATGCCATTCTCCCACAGATCCTGAAATGTACCCTACTGCTCTGATTGAGCATTTCATATTTAGACATATGAAGAGTTAATTAAAAAATGTACATATCAAGTTTTGTCTATAAGACACTACATTAAATTTTTCCGCAGTTCTTGGACAAACTCAATTTTTTTACCCCATTTGTTTCAAAGATATAACTGACAATCTTTTCACAAGGAAAACAGAAAGATTACATGTTTCGTTCACCCATAAAAATTCAGTGTGCAGAGGATAATGGGATTTGTACAGTCAAATGCAAGCAATTGAGGCAGACCCTCAAAATACAAGCCATCAGATTAAAACAGCCCCTAGGATAGTCTCTGAATGAATGCGTGCTATACACACCAACACAGTAACAAAGCTTAACAAACTACATTCTGTATTATAGAGAAGAAGACTGTATAGATACAAATACATGCACCTAACTTGCACAGAGCAAGCTACCAGTATTATTGTCCCCTTCGAATTATTATTGTTATTCCTGAAAGCAACTTAAAAAATGTTATACATAAACCTCTAAGATGCAAACAAGTTTTACCATTTCATATTTCTTTCAGCACAAACACTGAAGAGGACTCATTTCGCTAAACTGGTGTTTGTTTTGTTCCACAAAACTATTCGGATGCTAGAATTCCTTCTCTCCAGATAAGCACACTTATCCTTTCACTCAGGTCTCAAACCCTCTTGAGCTCAGCTCTCATGATCTTTGCTGTGCAGACACACACCTACACCAGTAAGTACTGAAAAGCACGTTCCCTTCATTTGTGTTTGAAGTTACATGACTAAGGGACTATCCCCAGGTGTGGCACATTCTCCTATGACAAAAGCATTAAATTTGTCTCCTGCACCACCGCTCCCTAACGTGGTTTTTGCATATTAAAGATTGAGCATATCCATGTCTACTGTGCTCCATGCCAAAAAGAACACTGACACAGTGTACTGGCATTATCTGAGCTTGCCTAAATAATCTAATCCTCAACAGAGCTGAGGGGGAAGCAGAGGAGAAATCAATCCACAGGCACACCTTTTCTTCCTGAAAGATTAGAGGAGATGATTTTTCAATATCTGTTCCAGATCTGATTCCATTTAGGTTTTGATCACAGATAACAAAGGAACAGTCACCTCACCCAATAAAAACACTGTTTCTGTACTTACCAACTACAAGTGCCTGGGGAAGAACAATAGGTACCAAGGTATCCGAGATCATACTCATACTGCTGTTTAGAGTCCAAGCACCCAAATTAACTTATTTATCACTTTTTCTTTATTTGCTGGATGCCAGGATAGGTCTGAAGTAGTCCAGGTAATGTTAGGAAGACCCAAACAAAGGATACCTGTCAGTTGGGTTGGCTTTAGGCACACATCCTTTCTAGGATGAAATTTTCCCAGAGGATCTGAAGGTTGCACAGAGGTGGCCTGTCATCCCAACAGGGGACATACTCTGCAGCCCAGCCTACAGCTACCTCCTAGTGCAGAGTGGAGTCATGCCCGACTTCATTCCAATGCTAAGATCTGTGCTTGGCTGAGAACACACGTGGAAAAGCGTATCTGGAAATCCACATATGGTCCCGAAACTCTGCTTAGGGACCTACTTTATATGCTCATGTCCTTTCATGGCCTTGAGCCTCAGTAGTTGATTATGTGAATTTATCTATATTAAGATTACTACTATTCCCCAAAACCTCCTCACAGAAAACTTCGAAGTCTCCTCCTCATTCCCTTCAAAAATAACACATTAGAAGCATCTGTTTACCTTGTTTGCAACTGCATTGACATTGGGCCTTGCATCATAGATGGTCAGTTTGGAAATCTGCCCATTGGCCTCCCTGATGATATCGAGGTACCTTTCATCATCTTTATTCCGCTTGCCACTCATTCCAACCAGGGGCTGACTGCAGCGCATGATTACAGCTTGGGTCTCCGGATGAATCCATGAGAGAACCTGGTCACATGGCAAACACACAGCAGAAGATACTCATTTTAGTAAAATACCATAACTTAAAACTTAAAGCTATATTCTTTAGAATACACAGTATGAAAATTAACACCTTTATTTCTTCAAAATACAATCCCTTGACATCTCAACTGCTTCTAGTCTCATAAAACTTGATAATTATCTTCAAAAGAGTTCTCTTACATAGTTAATGCTTACTGAAATCATAGTTACCTATATAATCCAATGTATTTTAATATTTTCCTACGAGTCTTAAATTACACAAATAATCCTGAAAAGTAAACTAGTAACAAACACAGCAATCTCTGCTGAAACTAAAAAAACAACTCAAGAGAATGAACTCATTGTAGAAATGGTGACTAAGATGCTCCAAATCTACAAGTACAACTTTTCCCTTTTTTTGGATAAGGACGGGAAGTTGAACCTTTCTGCAGTATTTTGAATGTTTTCTCTTCTCTTTAAAGCACATTTTGTTCCTCAGCCCTCTTTAAAAAGAGGAGGAACTGGAGAGAAGCACATGCTGTCTGTGCTGTTTTGAGCCAGAGAGGACTTGCCACAAAAGACAGTGAGCTGCCCAGGGAACAGATGCAGTGCCAGAGATTAAAGATAAGCAAGAAACCCGAGAAGTAGGCAAAAAAATGCAAATTCATTGCTGAAAAATATTAAGAAACAGTATTCTCACCCACTCTGTAAATTGTGGGTTACAGAGTGAAAGAAGATCAGAGTTCAAGCAAAAAACCCCCCAAAAATCCAATCCTCAGAAGGTGCTCATTCCTGAGATCAGAAATAAGATCTGCCAGTGGGGGGGTAGGTGGTGAGGATGAGTGGCTAGTTCTAGACAGGAATTAAATTACTATTATAAATTACTATTTTAATAAAATTACTATTACCAAGGGAATTACTCTCACTGTACAGGCATATCAAAAGGCCAGTCATGAATTTCGAGGTGACAAGGATGACACTGCTAGGTTATTAGAACTATATGCACAAGCTATACATTACACATATTCTATACACATTTTATATTATACAGATGTGTGTGTATATACGGAAAATTTATAATTATAGACCTAGTCTGTCAGTAAATACCAAATCTAATAAACATCTGTCCTATTGAGCTGTGCATCTGTTTCAAACTGAGATTCAAGGCAGCTTTCTGATACTGTCTAAGAAACCAGCACATCTTCCAAGTTTGCAAAAGGGAAATACCAGTTCAAACAAGTATTGGGATAGAAATTACTATTTTCTATAGTGCTGTAAAGAGCTGATACATAAAAATTCTCTCGCTTCATACATTTTTCATTACAGAAATGCAAGATGTCAAATGGGTTTCTCCTATTTTACAGATTAAAATGCCCAGGAATTCACTAAAGAGACTACGCATGAGGTCTTACTTTAGGACTGACCAGTGGAACTTATGTTTAATGTCACATGGTTTGCTTGCAGGACAACATTTGTGATTACTCCTTATGGACATCCAGCAACAGTAACCAGTGCATATGGCAGTGTAAGGCTCATTACTCATCAAGGGAAACTGCACTGCTAGACATTGTTACTGGGCAAGTCAAGTTAAAATCAACGAAGCTGCCATGGGTGATTGTTATGGGGGAAAAAACGGAAATGTGGTGTGACCAAGACCAGTTTCAATCAGTGAAAACCACCAGCTAATCAAAACTATTTTGCCATAACCTTTGAAAAAAAAAATAAATAAATAATAAAAAAAAAAAATAAAAAAAAGCACCCTCTGCATTGTATTCAGCAATAAGTTGTTTGGATGCAACTTAGAACTAGCTACATTATCAGGCAAGTTCCATCACCTAATACTCACCGGGATTCTATTTCGGGACCTAAAGGCAGCAACTTTCTTGAGATCATCATCTGTTGCATTGTATGGCACGACCAAAAGCGATGGGTATGTGTCACACAGCCCATAATGCTCGTTAATGAAAGTCACTCGCCACCGTTCATTAGGCAGCCCCTAAAACGTAACATGAAGTTATTCAATGTATTTTTGGCTGAACAAGTAATAATTCCGCTCCTGAATTTTACATGATATTATGGCTACATGGCAACAATTTAACTAAGTACCATTTCAAAGCAATAGAAGCACAAAAGATCACAAGACCACACAAACCAGCCCATTACAAATGGATTCACAGCCTTAAACAGCTGAAGAGCCATCTCATACCCTTATGCACAAAATGCTAGCCTTACGAAGTTTCAAAACAATGAATGAGACTAGGAGATGTATTTCTTTAACTGTGGGATTGAGGAAAGAAAATTACCTTCTCTCCTTCCCTGAAGCTTTGCTTTTCCACCTTTCCTGGTGAAGAGAGACTGTGAGGAAGTCTCACTATAACCTTTCTTCCCTGTAGCCTGATACTACCGTCATGTTAAAAGTAAGATTCAGGGTAACTTTCTTACTGAGAAAGAACAACGCCTAGTTGCACTTAGCCAAGTAAGGCATTTCCAGAAGACACAAGTCCTCCACACACGCACAGTGGGGTTTGTGTGGGTGTTTGTATTTTACCTTTTTCAGGCCTCAGGCTTCTAAACCACGAACCAAAAAAACTATGGAGGCTAAAAAAAATTAAGGAAGTTCTCATTCTTTGCTATTTAATTTTTTTAATGTCTTACTTTAATTATCTAACAGACATTTTAAAATGAAGTATCATCCTCTTTCATTGACATTTTCCCAAGATCACATAAAGAGCAAGGAAGAATACTGATTTACATTTCTGTAAAGCAATGCTGTTTCTAAAACAAGGTGCTTTTTTTTCTCCCCACTTCATTTTGGGAAGAAGAACAAATGCAATCTATGTTTAGGACACTATAGTTACATATTTGGCACGTTCTCCCCACCTGTGCTCACTTAGCAGTGGCACATTGTAAGAGGCATCAATAACTTCCTCCAAAGAGCAAAGACCACTTTCCTGTGGCATTCTTGTTTTTTTTAAAGGCTCAAGTGTTTTTTTTCTTGTCTTTACTTTTCTTCATGTTGAAATTTCATCCTCTCCCAACAGCTGATAAAAGAAGTATACAAACAGTAATTCCTCTATGCGAGTTGAAGATGTGAAAGAACCAGGCAATGGCGACTGTAAGTAACTCACCTGTCTCCTGTATTCAGACATCGGGTTGTACACCATCCATCCATTTTCAGAAAACTTTTCCTCATTTACAAAAGCAAAAAAAAGCTGTAAGATATAAAAGAAGCTTATTACACCAAACTCTGACTGCAAATGGCAAATATGAGGGCTCATCATCAGTTATACCCTAATGCTCGCTACAAAATAGGACTGACTGCTCCATGCCAGCCCCACTCTCTCCATTTATATCTGGTATGTGCAAGACTATGAAGCAAAGAGCAACGAGTAAAAAAAACCACAGATCTGGTAACGAAAAGAATGAAAATATGACAACAGTTATGAGGTAACAAAAAGAATAGAAATTATAAAGGTTAATTGGTTGGATTTTTTCTTTTTTACTGTCAGGAGGTTGAAATGTTTTACAACGGTTTATTTCACATATTTCACATTATCACTAAATAAACTACTGCCTTCTCACCAAATTTCTCCAATAGGCACAGCTTCAATTACAACATACAACATCAGATTTTAAATTCAAAGTGGAAGAAGGTTTTAATTGCTATTCATTGCCATCACGAAGCACCTGCCTTTCTGCATCCCCTCCCCAACTGATACTATGAGAAATCCCAATTACTGTAAAGCTCCATGAAAGTGAAAAAGCTGCCATTGAAAATGAAATTGTTAGCAGCTTACATTACTTACTTCTTGCTTTGTTGCTTGCTCACACAATTTATACAGCACAGCAGCCTTATTGAGCATTCCAGTGCATTCCTCATACCTTTTATCTTCCTTCTCCTTCCAACAAATTCCAAGTGGGCTCTATTACCTAACTAACCCCCTTCTCCTCCCTCAGTCTGTTTCTATAGTTTTGGATGAAAGCAAAAGTAATGTTTATGTTAAGAATCTTCCTCATTGAGAAAACTGATTTTGGTGGCCTACAAACTCTCCAGATACCAAAAGGAGCACGAAAAAAAATTGTTTAAAATAAAAAACCAAAGACAAACAAAAAAAGCCACATAGAAGCGAATGTGCTGTCCTGAGCTAACTGAGCAACAGCACACAGAGCAGAAACACTCCAGAGCCCATCATAGCTCATCTGTAAAAAAACAGCTGAAAGTCTCCTAGCTATCCAAAAACATTAAAAGGAGAAACTGAATGCTAAACTGAACATCCCACACATACAGAAAACCCAGTAAGCAAGAAAAAAAACACCCCCATGGAGGAGGCTTTGAATCTTAGGAGGGCTCCAGGCAATTCTGCTCAGCCCAATACATCACACTGCTTTTAACACTGAACAGCTCGTATCAAAACACAAAATTGAATCCCCCACAAAAGGGTAAGTTTTTTCCTCATGTAGTTCAAGTAAACAAATACTTCCAAAGGATGTTACTGCTCACTCAAAATGTTTTATCTCACTAGTTTTACAAACCAGAATTCTAAATTAAATCACTATTTCAGAGCAAATGTGCTCATTGGCAAGTTCGCAAGGGTAAACAGTGCATTCCCTGGTTTTGTTTTCTGAATGTCTTTACCATTTTTAAAGGGGCAGATCTTCAGTGCAAGTAAACATTACAAATTCTTTTGACTAAGTAAACTACTGTTAAGTGGTATAGAGGGAGAGATAAAGAGGTGGATATCTACTCTACCAGAAAAAAAACCCTATTCCATTAAAAGTAGATGCAAGTATAAAAAGTTATTAAAAAATCTGAAAAAGGTCGTTTAATTGCAAGCAAGGAATACAGCAAAACGGGAATAACATTATCTGAAGCAGTAGGTGCAACTGATTTGCTGAACTATTAATAAACAGCTACACACAAGAACCATCCCCTTCTCACAAAGAAATTTGCTATATCCCGAAGAGCAACTATGCTAAGAATTCACCAAGGACCCAGAAGCAAAGGAGAATATTAGAACAGCAGGAAACAGAAACACTGGGATCCTAACAGGTCACTTAAAAGATGTCTTGAAGGCAGGAATAAGTCTTTTATTTAAGCTCCTACTTACTGCAAGTTTCCACGTGAGAAACAGTGCACTGTGACAGCTGCTGCATAGAACAGGTTTTTATTGACAAAAATTAAGAAAGGTGTTGTTCCAAACTAAAAATAAATGGCAGCTATGCTGTTCATGTCACCCACAAAAAAAAATCCACAAGACATCAGAAGGAAAAGTGCATTTTGTTTTCATCCTTTAAAAACCATTAAAGCATTAAAGTGTTAAATTTATTATGCATGAGGGGATGGATTGAATCCTTTCTGAAAGAATGATGTCCTACTATTTACAGCATGATTCATTTAAAATGCTTGGCTACAGCAGCTTTACCACATTTGCTACAAAAGCTTACAGTCACAGAGCCCTTAACTATTTAAGTGGACAATTATGCTTCATCAGTTTTGTTGATATTTCAGGTAGTACAAATTCTTCCTATGTTGCTCAATAGAAAGAAATTTATCAGTAGAATAGATAAACCAGCAAAACCTCAAGTCTAACAAATCACAGAACACTACAATGAATGCAAAGGCATATGGAGCAAAATTTGGACTCAGATTTTTATGTGAACAATTCAGAGAAAACTCCTGCATTATACTACACAAGAATAGTATTTAAAAATTACCAATCTCTAAAATCCGGAAGATTAAAAATTATTTTTCTTCTGCAAGCATTGACTAAATTATAGCAAAAGGTTTATCACACACATTTGGATGTGCGCCATTGTGTACAGACTGCACAGTTAATCTGGTGACTACTGAAATTCTTACTCACTGTACCAAAAGATTAAAGATCTGAATTCCATTCCCACCACCTCCAATAGCTTCTCAGATAAGGCTGAAACACTGTGAAGATGGCCTGAGTTTTAATCCTGCCTAACTGCTGGAGTCTGAAATACAGTAACATCCCCACTCTACCTTAGGCCCACTTCTCTCAACAAAATACACAATTATTGCTGTGTTATGTTGTCATTAAAACAGAGTAGGAGACACACAAATGCAATACAATTATACTCAATTCATATAGGTCCATTTAATTTCTAGCTAGTTTACCTTCCTTGACTGTAACAAGCAACCCACATCTATAACCATTTTATTGTAAGAATCATATACTTAACGTAAGACAGATACTTGGATATAGTTACATTTTATGACCTGTGTCAGTACAAGCCTTATTTAACATGTTTGGACATTACTTCTTTTTCTTTGAAACAAAATGTGATAGTGTAGCAGGCAAATGGAATAAACAGGAAGGAGAAATGCCATTCACAATATAACATGCATAGGTTCTCTTTATCACTTGATGTAAGATTTGAGAGGTGCTGTCTTAGTAAAATTACATGGCTTAGTGTTTTGGGGATACAGGTTCCTTCGTATTAGAGCCCCTCATACACACAAACTTGTATGTGGGGATGCAAGCAGCAAGGTCACACCACTGCCTGCAGGCACTGAGTACAGATCAGCTGGGTGTGTATTCATAGCCTTCAGATGCAGAAGGCAGAAGAAGGTCGGAGAACCACCACATGAGCACCTCTCAGAATTGCATGGTGCCACAAGGTGGAAAAGCCCTGCCAGACTCTCTCAGTGCACCATTATTCACACTATAAAGTCTTTCAAATACCAGAATAAAAGGAGATTGGCCAGTACTATGCCTTCTTCACACACCTTCCCTTCAAATCCAGCACATCCCTGCTAGATCCTCCTTCTCCCCAAACAATACTTTAGGTACTCAGAGTCTCCACCCTGAATCCCACTCATTTTTGCTTCTCTCCACACACAAAATTCCATTCCTTTCTCTCATTGTTAATCCTGCCTCTCCAACAAAAAGCTCCTCTGCATCTCCTGCTGCACACAGCCTATCTTCCCAGGAATTAAATCAACTGCAGCTTCATCAGATGTGTCCAGATTTGAGTGGAAATTTAAAAAATATATAAAACCTACATAAGAGATATTCAAGTTCAGAAGAATATTGCAGTAAATTAGAAGTGTGTTTCACTGATTTTTTGAGATCATTAATAGGTTTTTCAAAACCAAGAACATATAATCAAAAAGCAGAACTATGGCTTGCACAGATGCACCTGAGACAACGCCACATTAGTTTCGTTCAATACTAAGGATAAGTTTCAGGCAGACTAACTGCTCAACACATCAGTGTTTCAGGCAGCAAGCCTGAGCTGGCATCCCTCCTCTCAGCACTGAGACTGGCTGAGTGAAAGCTACTTAAATAAAACACAGATTTACCTCAAGTTATACTGATTATTTATCTCACATCTTGAGTACAAGGTAAGATAATCTGAAGTCACTTCCAATGCACTGATCATATCTAAGTTTGATGGAGATTAATACTACATGTCTGATGAAAGTCCATCTACTCTGATTACTCTATCAACTAATTAAAAATCAGTTTCAAATTCTTTTCAGCTACCACAGGAGACAGAAAGAAGAAATCAAAGAAAATATTAAACAAGTAAGAAATCAAGAAAGTGTAGTAAATCACTACTCAGAACACTTTTTGGGTGCACTTTGCGACTTTTCAATACCTATAGTTGGCAAAACCAAGCAAGACTCACCATCCATCAGCTAAGATTCTTCTAAAACCAGATTAAAGTCCCTGCACAAAATGGAAGCAGGGATTTCATTGCAGATCCAAAGTCTAAAAGCAGATGACTATGGCTTCACTTGAACCAGAAGACTACTACAGCTAAAAAAAAAATCTTTCAAATCTTGTAACATTTTTGGTAAACTACTTTTTGCTTCACTGTGCAAATAATTGTTTACTTCCTTGTAGGTGTTAACCCACAATTTCAATACAGTCTCTATTTTTAAGCCTCCTACAGACAAGAGTGCTTGTCTTTAACATTCAATTTCTCCTTCCCATTTAGTACACAAAAATAATATGCAATACACTGGTTGTTCAAAACACAACACAGTTCTGTGAGGTAAAGGAGAAAGCATCTACAATCTGACTATTACAGTTTAGCAAGCAATCTATTTAGCAGTATAAATGCAATGTAAATATATAAATATCAGTATAAATACAATAGCTACATATTTACTCTTTATGGAATCATAGCACATGTTGTACATGAATATATAGCGTAGACACCATTTATTAAATATTTCACCAATCTTTATGCATTGCAAAAGAAGAAAGCAGCAAAACTAGAACAAGAAGGTGCCACACACCTGTGAAGAAAACCAATTGCATTTTCTATTTCTAACTCACTGATGTATGCTTTTACATATTATAAATTACTAAGTTTTTACTCACTGTAAAGGTTGACAGTTTCTCAGTGTATTTGAAAATAAATGTATCATTATCCTTGCCATTATTAACGGCACTTAGTATGCCATTACTATAACCTAGCCAGTTACATCTTACCTGTTCACCTAAAAAAAAAAAGTCAGACATTGTAGTGCTGGTATACTGTCCTCTGCTCCTTTGTGAACATGGTCACCTCACATCACTGCTGCCCTGGCTCTCATGTGTCATGGGGAATGAAGTTTCAAGTCAATGGATTTTTTGCAAATTCAGGTGCTCTGTCAGACAGGCCCCTTCACCAGCCTTGCTCCATCTAAAGTCATCTTTGCAGATCCAACAGCAACACTGGCATGCGCCGACCCATTTTAAATGACCAGGATAAGCAGTGACATCAGGAGCAGTTCAAGTCAGCCAGCACAGCCACCAGAGTCTCATCAAAATGGGCATTCCCACAGACCTACTGAGGTTAGGAATAAACACGGATTGTGCAGATACCATGGTGCTGAACAATCTTATAAAAATGATGATCTGTAGTTTCATGGTAAGATCAGGAACTGAAGCAGCTGCTATGTAGAAACTAAACTACAGAGACCAAATATATCTTATCTTTTGTGGCGTACTAAAACATCTCATTTGGGGGGGTTGACTATTTTGGTTTTATTTTTTCAAACATTAAAAAAAAACACTTTCAGCAACAATTTTCTTTCAATTAGCACAAGTTTGCAAATGCAACAGAGGATTAGCAACAGCAGGTGCTTGCTCCCCATCAACTATGTTGTCAGTCAGATGAGCCATCTGATTTTATTTTACGTTACTGATTCAAGGATATCTGAACCCAACCTACACTCAAACTGGAGACAAACAAAAACTACCTTCTGGAAGTAAGCACCAAGGACAATGCTGAGGCATAGAGGAACAATTGTGAACAGGCCTGTGATTTATTATAGGCTCTCAAACACTGCTGTTGGAATGGTGATGGAGATGAATCTTGAAAACAGTAGATACACTCCATTCATGAATCATCTTTTGGGTTTCATTTACCATTCGTTTGTATGAGAATGGTACAGCATGAAGAAAACAGAAGTAAGGCGTCTCTACCAGTTCCTGTTTAGGATGACCTCTTAGGATATAGTACCACTGCAGCTGAAAATCAATCATATAAAAATCTGATGGAAAATGCAAAAATACAGATAAAAATCAGGACAGTAAAGCTTCAGAACTTAATTGTCCTGATGATATCTTCCTTCCACTGCAAAGCTGCACAAGCATCAGTGTTGCTGAACCAGCTAAACATCAAGGATGCAGTTCTGCAAGATGGTCTGAGCAAAACTAACATTTTACCATTGCTAAAAACAAGACATCTCCCTCTTTTCACTCCTGCTTTCTACCTGTTCCACTCACATGTCCACTCTTGCACTGGTTCTGATGCACACTGATTTCAAACCAGGTCTCTCCAAATTATTCAAAGCAGCACAAGACTAACCAGAATATTTTGTGCTGGATAAGTGAGTTATGCTGGCTTAGTCATTATACAAATATCAGTTTGGTATTAGAAGAATAATCAACTACATGACTGAAAGGTAGAGAGGAGACCAGAGAAGAACAAGAGCTCAGCATTTGAGTATCAGAGGCCTTCCATCTCCACCCAGCTGTCAAGGGGAATTACAGCACATTCTTTGTACAACATCTCCCTGAGTCAGCTGGCTACATGACCAGAGTGTTAAAAAGCACTCCAAGGGGAAGGAGGCGTGTACAGTCCCAACATACTGCCACATTCACACAGTGAAACCTTGGTCTAAACCAGACACTGAAAGGAGCAGTGCCATATCCCTCCTGATTCACATCCACCTAGAGATGCTTTGACCCCACTCTCACTTTGGACCAACAAGACATGAAATAACCTGGAGTAAAGCTTTTATTTTTATTTCCTTGTTAACTTTAGTTTCTTTAGTTTTGCCTCTGGTTCATCATGCAGCCTCAAACTCATGCAGTAAAAAAGCAAGGCAGGAGTGGAAAACCAGGCAGAAACACTCATCTTTGGCAGGATCAGTTTAAACTACTTGCCAAAATACAACGAAAGCACACCAAAAAATCACACACTTGCTTAGCTCATGTTAAAGTTAAGGGCTCATCCACACTGTGACATTAGAAAATAAGGGCAGCTGCAACCTTCAGATGTTGTTGGATCTCAGGAATCTGGAGTTTGAGCTTTCTGTGCTTCCAGGCACAGACGCCCTGGAAAATACTGCTCTGGATCTGAAACCTTGGAGAAGGCTTGTAAATATGAATAGTGAGTTAGAAGTCACAAATGTGTAGTATGTTAGATGTGTGTATTTTCACAGGATGATGGATTTTAAATTTGAGGTTTTACAGTATAGTGGTGGTTATGGGACAAGATGGAGAATTTTGGGTGGTGTCTTTTCCTTGCTCATCTTCTTCACGGAACTTAAGTAGTAACCTTTGGATTGGTCAGTCAAAAATCACTCTAAGGGTCATGGAAAACTATTATTGGGTCAAAAGGATAAATAATGTAGTTGTAAAACTTTTATTGGTTTGTTTAGCTTTAAAAGGCCTTGAAGCAGGCTCAGCAGTAGCCATTTTTCCTACTTCTAGCAAGGAGCCAGAGCTGCTGTTATACTTTCTGTAATTTTTTGATAAGATATAATAAGCATCCAAGTCCAAACACAAGAAACCGTCTCAGTCGCCTTTCTAATAATCCTGGCTCAGAGGGAAAGCAGATGAGACTGATGACAAACCACTAATAAGCGGTGCAAAGCTCAGCATACACTCCCATAGATGTAACTCAGGCTCACTTTATTTCCCTCCAAAGTAATACTGATTTCTAACAGGTATACCCTGCTTCAGACATAGTTATGAGACAAATTAGAGCCACTCTCCCTCCACACTGTCACTATCTCCCCAACTTCTTTGCTTTACTGAATCCAAGGGCCAAAGTACTACTGCCCCAACCAAGACTTTTGTTATTAAGCTTAACTTCTGTTGGCAAGTGGCCTTCACACAAGCCATATAACAATGAACTTTATTAGGTTCAACAGGTCCAGCAGGAAGTGGACAATAAAGCAGGAAATAAAGAAATAAAGCAGGAAGGGGACAATTCCACACATTATTCACTGCCATCACCAGACAGGATCTCTGGGTCTTTTTGGATGACGAACCTTATACAAGTCCACATCTCATCACCGAGGTATTCACCCCCATATAGTTGGATTATCCCATAAGGCACTCTCCTAAGTCAGTTAGAATTTCTTTTGCCCATATTCACTACATACAATCCTCAAAAAAACCCCAACTCTTCAGCATGATAATGTGGATGAGATTGCATAGGCATTATGGAACCTAAAATACAGGAAATATTCAACAATACACTTGACTGTGCCCTGGATAACCCAATCTACACCCCTCTTGCAACAGAACCCCAAGATGTATAGAAGACAGTTTTGACCTGAACCTCTCCGTAACTTGGTATTTCCACATACAGCTTCTTCTTTTCCATTATACTTTCATGGTTCACATATCCTGTCATGCTTTCAATCATTCTCTATTTTAAAATGGATAAAATGGCAACAGTAGAATTAGATATATTTACTTCTTTAACAACCATCTTCCTTGTGATTACAACTCCTCACACCTACCTAAATGTAAAAATCTCTCTCATTTCTGAAGGCCTGTTCGTTAACAATACAAAATAATCTAAGCAAAAGCATTTCTTTTCCCTTATGCTTTCACTCCACAGTTTGTATATAGAAAAGTTTTAAAGAATTAAATGTTTATAGAGTCCAGCTCATTGACTGACACATACATTCCTGGAAAGAAGCAAGATTCTTGCTGCAGCCTTGTATACTCGACAATTCTTTGAACAAAGTTCTTAGTATTCAGAGCAGAACCTTCCAATACTTTGTGAACAGTGCTCTTGTACAATTATCCTACATTAAAGCACACCAATAAAGTGTAAATTGAGCATTACAATGGACAAAATAAAGCATTTACTAAAAAGATGTCAAATGACTCACACTAAGGACAGTATACAGATTTCAAAAAAAGGGAAGATAATTATTAGCTTGCATCATTGTTGCTCAATTCCCTCCATAAGATGCCTTTTTTAGCTGAAACAAATCCGTGCAAATTCATAAATGCATTCCTGCTATATTTTTCATTAGCTTGATCAATAAAACAAGTGTTGTCTTACCATATCTTCTTCTTCTGAAGTAAAACCCTTAGTGATTCACACTTAACACTGCCTTGGAGACTGCTTGATTAATTAATGTTTTCAATAAATCAAGTAAGGCATGTATTCCCTATATTCCCATATTAGGGAGGATAACTTGCAGTTTCTAAGCAATGAAATCTGTACAGAGCAGAGATGCTCAGTAGTGTATCTGGAGTACATTCATAATTTTACAAAACATATAGATTTAAGTGTTGTAAATATACAAAATAAAAGCTGCTGTTTAGTTTTTGCTGACACCAGATTCTGCAGTTATAATTTTTAAGCAGCCATGATATAGCCATTACTAGGTCAAATAAGCAAAGTTAATCAGCAAGAACTCTGCATTAATATAATTCAGCAATAGAAACTATATAACTTACCGAGTTATGTGACTGGGGAAAAGCATATTTTGTGAGGACTTCAAATATATCTCTTCTACTGTGCCCTTCTTGTTTTAATGCAAACCGTAAATTCCTCATATCCTAAAACAAAGCCATTATCTATTAGGTGAATCAAAGTTGTAAGATGCTTCTCTCTGTACAAGTGCTATATTATACACTAAACATGATGTAGAATCTCCTTGTAAGACACCCCAAACTCTTGTGAATGTTCAGTTTTATTTCTTATCCCATAAAATAGAAGAAAGTGTAAGAATCGTACAAACAAAGCAGTACCATACTCTGTGTGCTGCAAACAGCACTTTGGCATGAAGCCATCAGAAACAGCTCTACTTGATTCACTAAAAAAGTCTCACGAGCTATTGAAAGTTTGCAGGATGGGAATTACTCTGTTTTCGAAAGAAAGATTTGCCAATAGTTTGTATAGAATATATTATTCCTATGTTCTCATCACTGGTGTCAAAAAAGTAGTCTGCACATTAACTGCTAAGAGTCAAATGTGCACACACTCAATAATGAATCTAGTAAAGGACCCTGAATTATCCACTGGCAACTCCCCTATGACCATAGTTTTCCATGGTGACGATTTTTTTAAGACTATAGATATTTTTTATATAAACATTTCACTGGCTTTATAGTTTACAAAGACCCTGCTTGAGGTATTCTTCAAAGATATCAGAATTATTTAAAATATTCCTTTTAGAACAAATGAAATAACGAAGTGGTGCAGGAATAATGCCCTAAAATACAACTGATGTGCAAAACCTTGTCAATCAGTAATCTGGAAAGCAAGACCATCCCTCTCCTTGTGTGCATGGAAGACAGTTAAACAGCCCTTTATACAAAAGGTATTGCCCGGTCCAGTTTCAAAAGCTCTTTTGAAATTCATCCATAAGCATGTACATTTCCCTTCCTATAAATAGGTAATCAGTGAGAAAGAAAGCCCTCTAGATTTAATTTTCAACTGAATTACTGGAAAATCTTACTTTACAGGTTATATCTAATCCATAAGAGTTCTCTCCTCTACTTGAAGCTCCTCCCATTTTTTCAATCCTTGAAATTACGCCCAATGGAACATTCAATATCACAACTGGATCCTGCAACAAAAGTTTGAGTAAGGAAAAGATTAATGTTAAAAGAAGACTCAAGCAAAATGTTCTTATGCAGTCCAGAATAGAAAGCAGACATGCAATATATACAGGAAACAAAAGCACGTTTCTGCCTTTGAGTCTCCTTTGCCAGCATGTTATGAAGTCTGTACAGTCACTCTACAGCCTTTAGCATCATCCAGTTTAACATGCTACAAAAATATTTCATGCCTTGCTCAGCATGCAGGGGAAACGGTTGCAACACCCTAAGAGATGCCTCCTGCTACATACTGACTGCCCCTGCTTGCTAATACTGCTTTATTAATATACAGCATAAAGCAGAACTAAATGAAAATAAGAAGTTACTAGTACCATTAGCTACAGCCAGAAAGAACTCAGTTCAATAGTCCCAAACCCTTATTTAAAAAAAAAAAAGACGTATTATGAAAGAGATCACAAGTATGTTTTACTCTCCTCCATGTCACTGCTTATCAAACACATTACCACTCCCTCCACTCACATAAGGTTCTACTGATCAAAGTATTTTTCTTTTTAACAGCAAGGACAATCAAAGACTAGGTTTACTGACAGCCATTTTTAAGAACTACTGCACATCATTAGTTGCTGCCCTTGATCTATGACAGATTAAGTGTAAAGGGAACAGCTACCAAAAAAAGCTCTGACAGATAAAAGATAAAGGTATCAGTTCAGCGTAAGTGATTAAACTGCAATTTTACCAGGCAAAAATCACACTTTTACAACACATTTATCTTTAAAGAACTTATATTTTTATACAGATTTCTCAGTGGCACAAAGGCAATTACTATTTAGTCATTACAGAATTAAGATATGGTTATTACAAACATTACAGAGCATTTCATGCAAAAAGTCTCCCATGCAATTCCACAAGCATATGTTTGCCAAAACTAAAACAGATGAACTGGCCAAAAAAGAAATCAAAGGCAGTGGGGGTGAACGGAAGTTAAAGCCAACTCATCCCATGAAGCAATTGTGGCACATTACTCACATTTTCCACACTTCTTAGGTACAGCCTGTAGTTCGTGATGTACACTCTTCCTTTAACGGGGCCATTAAATGGACACATATAAATAACATCCTTGTCTGTAAGAAATGTATTATTTCTTAAAAGATTGTGAAAAGACAAAATGAGAGCTAAGGACAGCATTGCTTAAGCAGCAGTAAAAGAAAATGAGAGCTATATTCAGAGGTGAATGAATTTTAAAAGTAATACATCTGAGTTTTATCTACTTGAATTATTAAGAAAATGTGAAAGACTTATATACTAAACTTGTCCAAACGAAGCGCACAGACTTCAGTAGCCTTCCTTTGTTATATTTGTGTTTTCTTTCTCAGCACTACACAGGAGAGGACATAGAACACGGAGTTACTGTAGTCTATTCACCATCCCAGAACAAATACATTCTTTATACTATTATACCATTCTGTGAACAATTCTCTACTGAAGTAGTAGTTCAAGTTGTAGAGTGTTCAGGGAACTCACCATGCTGCAGAGAATTTGTCATGTCATGTCAATTTGAGGCAATCAAACAGAGCAGGGCCATCAGTAGTATTTCAGCAAGGACAGTAACAGAACAAATACTAACACATACCACTCAAAAAGATTTCAGTGAAGCAATGCAAGCAGAACCACAGAATTGTTAAGGCTAGAAAAGATATCTCAAGATCATTGAGTCCAACCATGACGTTAAAGACTTCCATTTATTTCTTCCTATCCGCTCATTTCTTCAGCCCAATCTATTTATTTGCCTTCCACAAAACGTGCCCTATTCCAATGCAGTGCCTCAAAGCACAGACAATTTCCATAAGGACAACATCATACATCCATCTTAGTCCCACACCCTCTCCCTCACACCTTCTTCGTTAAAAACAAAACTACTTCCTCTGAATCACCACTTTGCTTTCAACTAAGCCAATCTTGTTTACAAATCCACCCAACAAATCTGGGCACAGGGGAGGAGAAGATGCGCAAGACAGACTCCAACAAAGACTTCCATTTCAGGAAGAGCCTCCATCAAGCAAAGAAAACTACACAGTACATTAGTTTCCCTCATGCTACAGCATTTCTGTATGTAAAGGCCAAAAAGAGCAGAGAAGCCCTGTTCATGCCGCCTTGTGTCAAGGAAGTATAAGATGGTACTATGGGAATTCACATTCAAGCTTAGATTCCACATTACTCTACAAGGTACCAATGCATAGTGGGTGGAACATAGAATTCTCTTGATTCCAGAAAGCTTGGAGGAGCTCTCATCCATGTAAGTAGCATTCAACATGTGCTACTTAATCTGTAGATACAATTAGGACACAACTTGCAATTTCTTTCTATGGGAAGATCTGCCAAATGTAGAAACCAAGATTTTAAACAATTAAAATTGTGCTAAGTGATAAAAAGAACCTTTCACAATTTTTTCGAAAAATTCATGACATTTCAGCATGACTTACCTTTGCCCCCAGCCCAAACCAGTCCAAATTACAAAACAATTCAGTAAGATACAAGTGTCTGCCAGACTGCTGAACATCACTGCATCAGGCAGCTATCAAGCTTCATACCTGTAACCCTGGTCTCTCCTGGCAGACGAGGTATTTCTTCATTTTGTTCCCAGTTAGTTCCATCTTTCAGAGTCTAAAGAAGAGAAGCACAACAGCACATCACAGTTTATTTACAATTTCAAGTTCCAGAATAAAAATAAAAATAACCAAACTTAAAGGTAATTCCTGCATGGGAAAGAACAGGTCAAAGGAGAAATTCACAGATTGAACCAAAAACACACACCACTATCTTAAAATGCAACTATGAAACATTTAAAGGTTGAACAGATCTGAAACATAAGCAGGTTTTAATCTTTCTCCTAAAAGAACAGTCAGCTATTTGTATTAAATTGGAATTAAACCTCCATACTCTAAGCTCTCTAAAAGCTGTGTGCATTTAATTTTCCAAGTACACTGGGCTTGGGAGAACAAATTAACTGAAATTACTTAAGCAATGTACTCCAACTATCACGTAAAACCTACTCATTTCAGACTTTCCCAAATTCAGTAGTTTGTGTATTTTTTTGCACCCTGGTTACATTTTCAGCTGCACATTAGAAAGCAGAGGGGAATGACATTTAGATTGTTTTAATGTATTTTTCACTCTAGAAAAACACCTTAAAACTGAGCCAGACAAACGTAACAAGGTATAACTTAGCAATTGCAATATAGAATCTAAGGCAACAAAGTGCCAAAAATTTTCAAGAATGCCACAGAGTATTTCAAGGCAGAAAGCAAGGAGAAGAGTAAGTACATTAGAACTGATTTTAAGGAGCTTCTCATTAGCTATGATGGAAAATACTTTACCCATCCACTCGAAAAGATATTTAAATCATCTCAGTTAACTGCATTACAATTTTAGCAATAAACAGAAATACATACATTCAAGAAGCCATTTAAATACTTATTTTTCTAACCAAATATGCAAGACAATGCTCTCTGGGAACTCTGATGTAAAAAAACAAACACATGAAAAAAGTTACACTTACCCATTTACCTGAGGAGTTCTCCAAGGAGTTTGAATTATATTTAGGTGTTGATGATGAGGCCATGCCGGGTATCTGACAAGTAAAAAAGATCGGAGACTTAAACTTCCTCCTGAGCTACACGACTATTCCCAGGAGTGATTTTAGACTTTTGAGGTCTACAGGTAGACATAAGAACTTAAAAGAATGTTTTGCAAGCTACTAGTAATTCAGAAAATTACACAATCCCTCATAATTGAAGGCTACTATTCAAAAACATCCAAATCTAACAAGATATTCATTACTAGCTTTGCAATTTGGTCCTATTATATATTATAAGGAATATTCTGACTCAAGGTCTAGAATGGAACTCAGATATTGGAATACGAGTATTAGTTCAGTAAACAGACATTAGAGTGCTTATTTTAAGTCACTGTATACACATATTATAAAATGCTTCCTACTTGGAGTATTATTGCACACCTCATGAAGTCACAAACGTGTCAATACACTCATGTGGTCCACGTTTAAAAAAAATAACAAGAAAAAGCAGGACTTCCACTTCTCTGTTTAAAAAAAATCCAAAAGAATGAGTGTCCAGCCTTCTGGTCTGAACAACCTTCATGAATTTAAAGGAAAAGGATTTTCTTTATTTTTTAAATGTCATTAATTAAAGACAGAATCTTTTGTGATAGAGGATTCACCATCTTATTTTCCCAACATTGCACAAGGAATTTCCAGAACTAACACTGGGAAAACACTTCCCCTTTCACTACTCACACACCCTTCATCAACCAATCTGGTATCTCACAGCAGTCTTGAAGAGATTGTTTGTTTGTTTGTGGGGGGGAGGGGGGGAAAGACAATTACAGACTACACAATCTTTGTTCCTATTGCACAAGTTCGTAGTCTTTAAAAAGCACTGTCTCTCCCCTCTCAACACTGGAAAGTTTGGCCAGATCTCTGTGCCATGAAAAGCAGCCCATGCTCCTGTGTAACAGTGTGCTGACAAAGACACTGCAACAGTACTGTGACAGTGACACACTAAACTGCAAGAGGAAAGACGCTCTGACATCACTTTAACAGTACATGAATGTGTCTGTTCAGGGATAAAGTGGAAAACCACACCCTGAAGCTCTACAGGGTTGTTACCCAAGTCCTTGATTCTCAATAAGAACACAGGAAACTTGACATTGTGTTTAAAACTGCGATATTCAGTGATAGCCTATCAGTAAAAAAATCACATCCCTACACAAGAAAAAAAAATTAAAAAGAAACATGCATTCAGCTGGAAAATTGAAGAAAAAAAAAGCTTTTGAATGTCACAGAGCCTGTGTGACCCTGCACTCAGCGGTTACTACCTCTCTTCTGGGTGTCCAGCTATCTTAACTTTCTCCAAACACTGAAACAGGGGCCCTGAACTACTTTTAGTGTGACGCCAAGAACTTCAAAGAAAAGCTATTAGCAATCAAAATTAAACACCCTTTCAAACTACCCTTCACAGAAATACTGTTGCAACACTGGAGTCTAATATTTTGACCATAGAGTATTAAGAGAAGCTATTTTCACAACTCTTCCTTCCTTGCAATATCTTACATACTACAAACTTAAGGTAGATTCAACTTCTGCTATATTGCTACGCCAACTTGTCAACATCCAATACTTGTTCAGATAAAATTCTTCAATTTACAGAAGTTTAAGATTTTATTAAGGTAAAAGGCATATTTACTCAGAAGGCTGTTTTAAAAAATTTTCCATGTGAAGTGTTACTTTTTTCATATTTTAAGTGAGAAATGCCAGGTGAGACAAAGGCACAGCAGCTCCAGTTTTTCTATGTCAGCAGAGACTAGGTAACTGGAGCTCATGTAAATTTAAATTAGGGCTGCACCAACCACAAGAGACAAGAGAGCACAAACAAGCTCTAGAAAAGTAACTTTTAAAGGATGTGACAACCCTGAATAGATCTGCGCTGCAAAACGGAAATTATGACTGCAGCCAGTACCAGCACACCTGACCTGGCTGTTGATCTTGCAACCACAGCTACTGCAGCGGCAAAGCCACATGAAGAGCTCAGCAGAGGCCACAGGAGCCCATCCAGGAGCCTGGACACTCACCTCAGAGCCTGCCCACTGCCAAAGCTCAGAAAAACAAAAGCTTGTCTGGATACTCCTTATGTCTCCCAATCGCAGTGCACTCCTGCTGCTCACACAGGGAACAGCACCAAGTGTTTCAAAAGCCTTCTGTAGCATTACATGAGGTGAGTTAAGATTCTGAAATAATCCAGAACACTGCCTATAATACACACTGGGGTGTGGAGAAGTTAAAAGAAATAGGCATAGATCCCGGCAGCTTCTCAGAAAAAATTCTCTTTGAGGAACCTGACAATATAGCAAGACAGAGCTTCCCTTCCCTCCATGCTACCACCCCATCAGGCCACTTCAAGCAAACAAGATGTGTGTGTTCTTGCAGCAGATGTTTATGTCTCTGTGTATGGAAGTCTACTTTGCGTAAGATTCCCCCAACTCTCCCCAAGACCCATTTCTTTACACATACTGTACAGTGGGAATAAATTGATTATCTGACTTCAGTTTCTATAGAAAATTTCACTCTAGAATTACAACAAACTACTGTTTCATTTTCAACACTTCAGTGATGCAAATTAGACTTATTCAGAGCTAACCAAGTTGAATAAATATATAATGAAGGTAAGGTGTTATCTGTCACAGTGTTTTTTAAATCCATCAAACATTTTCACTAAATTAATGTGAGTTAACTCCATCAGTATGCAAATGGAAGAATACTTCTAATGCTAAAAAAACTTGCTTTGAAATCGAGTCACACCTAAAAATCCCAAATATTTATTGGGATATTTAAGCATATAATATGCCTATATTTAAGCATAAGCATATTTATAACCACCTGCATTTCCATAAGTAAACAAAGTCCTAGTAATTAATTATAGAGCACTCTTTAGACAGCATTTAGAACAGTGTCCACTTTTGGACCCCAGTACAAGACAGGCATTGATAAATTGCAACGAGTTCAGTTGAGGTTTCCCTAAATGAGCAGAACATGGAGCACCTGCCCTCCCACAGTGAGAGGCTGAAGGAGCTGCGAATTGCTCAGACTGAAGAAGAGACAGCTTCAGTGGGACCTCACAGCCGCCCACTGCTATCTTTGAGGTAGTTGCTGAGAAGGCAAAGCCAGGGTCTTCAAAGTGGTGACAAGATACAACAGAAATCAAAACAAACTAGATTCCAGCTTGATCTCAGGGAATAAAAGAATAAACCCCTTCTTTTGCACTGTAAAGCAGTCAGGCTGTGAAAACAGGAAGTTGCAGTCTTCATCCTCAGAGATTTCTACGACCCAGCTGGATAGAACTTTGGGCAACTGAGTCTGATCCTGCTTTGAGCAAGGGGCTGGACTGAAGGCCTCCTGAAGTCCCTACCAACCCAGACTATGCTTCTGTGATCTTCAGACAACAGACATAATTAAGTTCTCATTAAAAGTACCCATCAAACAAGGACACACCCTCAAGGAAGTGGACTTCTCTGTATCAAGAGAAAATATTCATTTTTTAAATATTATTTCTTAATCTGTCTAATTGTAGAAGCAGCTTCTGGCAGCCACCCAAAGTCATATTGCCATGAACAATTCAAAAAAACATACTCCACCACAGTCTTAAAATAGCTACAATTTTCTCATTATCATGGAGCAGCAGTAGTCCTTCCACACAGGGAGAAATCTTTCAAGTAGTTTTCCACTCCAAGCACATTTTATTCCCCAGTATCACTCATGCGTACTTCTAGGCTTGCACAAGAATTGATAACCATACAAAGCTCACACTTGTCAGCGGCTGAACAGAAAGAATTGCTCTAAAATTTTAAAACAAATCAGAACACTTTGTTTATGATATTCTGCAGTTACCAACAGCTGAAGATTCATTACTGAATCTAAATAGCAAGGAAACAAAGCAATTTTACAAGACTTAACTTGAGCTGACAAACAAAGCTTTGTTAAAGTTATCAGAACCTAATACAATAACACTATCAAGAAATGGAGGCTCCAGTGATCTTACAATAATAATTAAACTACTTGGAATCTGTGTTTTCATTAAACATGGTATTTATACTTGTGCTTCCTAGGATTCATCAGAATGGAGACACACAGAGCAATGTTTGAAAGGTATGCTGGTAGAGTTTTCTTTGCTATAGTAACAACATACAGAGCCAGTATGAATACATTGCCTTGTGTTTCCCATATAAAATTAAAAGCATAAAATACAAAGTCTGAAAAACAAAGGCACGTCTGTGACAACCACAACTGCACAGAAGAGATAATCCATAATATGTAGGATTTCAGAAATAACATACAGAATAGCGCAGAACTCTAGTAATTTCCAAGACAGTATCAAAGTTAAGCTAGGACAACTACAAAGGAAAAAGGTAAAAAAAAAGTATTTCATGCTAAATATTAAGCATAAAAGAACATAAATCCTTTACAAAACATTTATAGAAAAGCACCAGTCCTGAAGTGTCAAGCTGACAGCAATATCTAAGTTATCAGAGTCACCAAAATAAGCACCAACATCTTTAACACTAGTAAATAGGTACTTCATCCAATGAAGTTAAGAGTAGTCATTCATCTTATACTAAAGGTTAATACAATTTTAGGAAAAGATATAAAGACATATAGGGGTACAAAACAAGACACAAGAAAGATCTATGAAGGTAGTTTTCCAGACATCAGCTGTCCCTAACCAAACAGAGCCAATCAAACAAAATGAAACATAGTGTGACAACAGTGCCACAACCAACTAATCAAACCCAGAGAAATAAATGCATCTCTTTCAAGCTCATTTAACCAGTTATATTTTAGCACAAAGGAACTATATTAAGAAACAAAAATAAAGCAGCAGAAGTCTCCAAAGTTACTACACTACAAAAAACAAAGTAGCATAAAGCAGAGCATTCCAGTTTCAAGAGAGTTAAAATACAGAAACAACTAAAACCCACACTAGAGAAATACTTGCTGATATATATTTCCAAAGTATATAAATCCAACAACAATTTCCTGCAATAGTGAGAGATACTCATGCAGGGCAGATTTAGAAACAAAACTACTTGGGCTGGAAAGGTCCTCTACAAGTTATCTGGTCCAATCTCCCTGCAATGAGCAGGGGCATCTTTAAGTAGATCAGGTTGCTCAGAGCTCTGTCCAACCTGACCTCAAATGTTTCCAGGGATGAGGCATCCTGTCTGGGAAACCTGTGATAGTGTTTCACCATCCTCGTGAAAAGCTTTTTCCTTTAACTCATCTAAATTGACCCTCTTTTACATTAAATCATCATCCTTGTCCTATCAAAATAGGCCCTGATAAAAAGCTTGTGCCCATCTTTCATTTAGACTCCCTTTAGATAGGAAAGTGCTATAAAGTCTTCCTGAAGCCTTCTTTCCTCCAGGCTGAATACCTCTGACTCTCAGCCTGTCTTCACAGGAGAGATATTCCAGTCCAAGATCACTAACCATAATGATGTTGTTTGTGGTCTCTTATCTCAATTGGTAGATCACAGAATCTCTTATTTCTGCTTTACGATCACCATTACAGTGTCTAAAATTCTTCCAAGTATAACCTCTTAGTAATGGAGGTCACAGCCCTCACCTTTCCTCAAGTGGATCCCCATGATTCTACTGATCTGACACTGGATTATGCCACTAGTGGGTCCTTCTCCCTTAATGTCTAAATAACTTTCCCTATTCGGATGTACTTACTAAATCAACATTTTCCAGGGAAACCATATGAGCTTTCAAGTCTCTCTGAAAGCCTTATCAATTCAAGTTGTAACCAGAACACACAAAGCATGCCAGCAGTGCAAGCCTCAATGGAATACTGTCCATGTAGAATCTATCTGCCCTTCTGCACCAAGGTTTCCAAGTCAGTTAAATCAAATTCATCAACAATCACTGATTGTGATTTATAAAAAAATCCGTATCCTACAAAAACTCTCTCAGTCTGAAGCTGTCTGCTCAGCACCAATTCTACACCAGGCTTCCCATCCCTAAGAAAGATGCACTCCAGAACAGTTGCCAATTCTCGGCTAGACTGTACAGCAGCTGCACAACTCAACATAGACTGCTGAATTTGTTTGTGAAGAGCCAGAAAAGCTCCCTCTCTCAGAAAAAACATTCTTTTGTTCCCTCCTGTGCCCCGCATTTGACAGGTCAGCTCATTGTCCCCAAAGGATTCAACACAAACCAATACAAACAAAATTCACAACAGTCAAGTGACTGCTAATTCACCAAATCAATTACAAGCGAGTCAGCTGCCTGCCCACTCAGATTTTACAGGGTTACTATAGTAAGGAGTTTTTAAGATATTACAAGGAAGACCTCACACTAACAAAAACTGATATCCTGACAACAGAAATCAACACATGGCAGCAAAAGAAACAACCTGGCAGAAAGTTTAGCAGAAAATTTCTCAGTGCCACCAAATCCTGCACACTTTTATGTGTAAGTTTCTTAAAAAGAAAAATCTCTTGTAGCCTGTATATGGAAGGCAGGTGTTGAACAAAGAATAGCTGGAGGAAGTAAAAAAAATTCTCAGTTCTGTCTTGCTTGATATTTCTCCTGTCTGCTTTTGAAGTTTTTTGTTTTACTGTCTTAACATTACATGGAATTTAACTCCCACTCTCTTTTCAAAGTAAATCACAACTTTCAACAAGACCTAACATAAAGGTTTGTAATGTTACTTTTTCTAATTATCAACCCAAGTGCTTACTCCTTTCATATTATATTGAAAATATAGCTTAGGGTGATATCCTAGCTTTTATCCTGGCAAGCTTTCTTTTAAAAGAATTACAAGTCCTCTCGCAAAGAGAGGTGATAGAGTAGAACACACGCCACCATGGATCTGATAATTAGATAAATTTTTGTGCTTTTTATCACCATTACAAATAAAAGCAGCACCTTCTTCAGTAGTAACACATAAAATTATTTGCTAAGGCCTGTTTACCAGCAATTGTCAAGACTTCTGTTCCTTGCAATTTATGCTAACAATCATTTCTGTCCACTTGTACTCACTTATTGGTAATCTTGTATTTGTTCTATGTGTACTACCTTTCCCTTGCTGTGATTATCTTTTTTCCTGGATTGCTTCTGAATATTCAGTCTGGTAGCTGAGTTCTAAAGTGGAAGTGCAGTCCTGTGAGTAGATCAAAGGAAGCAGTGGATTTCCCTCCAACAGCTGAATCTACCTAAATTACGTGGCATGACAGAAGTGAGTGGGTTTCTAAAGGAAGCATCTATCAGATTACCTCTAGAATCAACATTACATCTGTAGGAAAACTATACCTGAAGGCTAATCTGTGGCTTTCCAAACCCATCCAGTCTATTTTCACTACTTCACATCCCCTGCAGGATGAATACCTCCCACATTGTCAAAAGCTGATGCAGTTGACAGGAAAGCCTATGGGACAGCAAACACAGCTTCCCAGTTTTCTATTAAGAAAGCCTTCAGTTGCTCTCTGCTCATTCATTTTCACTGAAAGATACCCCCTTAGCCCACTGTAGTTCTGTTGCTAAAGATTTAACTGATGATTCCACAGGAGAAGTGGAAATTGCATCTGTTACACAATGATATACTGTATTAAAAAATGACACTGTAACAGTTAAATCTACATCCCCCTACTCAGATATTCCTCCCAGCTTTCCTTTAAGAACATGTACAACCCATTGGACTCATCTTCTGCCACCTGCTGTTTAGTTCCACCTTCCACTACATGAATACACATAATGCCAAGGAGAAAGTACCATTCTGAGCTGGTCTGTACTTAAAAAACAAAGTCTACTTAAAAAAAGCAGACTGAGTAGACTACAACTTCATAGACTACGATGAAGTCATTTACAAATCATTGCTTGATTTCATCCCTAAGAAAGGAGACATTAGGACTACCCTGCCTAAGTCATTCACAGGACAGCACCATACTTTCAGGAGTGCTCTCTTTCCAGCAACAGGCAGGGACTTCGCCGGGCACAGAAACTTGGATACTTTCCATACTGATGGGTCCAGTCACATCCCAGTCTCTGCTGTACAGCCTTTCCAATCACTACATGCAACAATGGTGCACATGAATTACTTAGACATGGCTGGGAAAAACAACATTCTATCTTATATAAAAGTGTACTACAGTCTGCTTAAAGGCACTTACTTTTGTTCTCTCTTGCTCAGAAGTCTCCAGATTTAACCAGTCATTTCAGTTGTATAAAATATAGATGCCCACTTCAATGTCAGATGTCAGGAAACTTGTGTTCATTCCTTCAACTTTACAACAACATTTGATTTTTGTGCTGTAGCCAGCCCCTAAAAGGAATGGAACAAGTTGGAAGACATTGTTAGCACTGCCAGAAAATTTCAACTGATATTACTTTTAAAAACTTCAGAAAGGAAGCAAAACCCCAGAGTATTTGCAATTAAAAACATTCTGGAGAAAGGAAACAAACAGTACTAGTTCTTTTTATGTTTTATCTTATGTCAGGAGGTTTGGCATCAAGTAGGTGGAATTGAGAACTTTCTCTTATAAAATTCTAAGAACTGGTTTTAAAATGTTGCTAAGTCAGTTTCTTTTCCCAAATACACTTAGGAATGACCTTCATATGAAAAGCTATGTAACTTGGCAAAGTCAGAAGCAATAGACCATGAAACAAAACATTTATTTCTGCCCAATTCAAGTTCTTAGAGAAACTATTTTGTGTAGTTGTTAGAGAGTATTTTAAAGTTGTCCTTTAAAACAACACACACAGTATCCACGGGTTTACAGTTATTTCTCATTAAATCAGTCGTGCACTCTAAATTAACTATTGGTAAATAACTCTGTAACTCCACATACAGGAATACAATAGCACTGGAGCTTGATCAGCCTTGATGACGCTACATGCCCATCTCTTCGGCAAGTGTGTTTTCTGCAAGTTTCCTTCTGACCAAGCACAGAACGATAAACAGTGCAAAAAGGGAGTATTCTACATTTTATTGAAAACAGCTCTATAGCTCAACCCCTGGGACACTTGCAACACAATGAAATCACAATACAGCACCAGAAATTGTGTGTGTTAAGACTCTGTTAATGATTGTACAGCCTAACTTTTTCAACCAACTAAACACAAATTAACTTTAAAAAGAAAACTACAGCAAGGAAGAGGTTCTGGTTTTACATCATACTATTCCTGTACTCCATCAGACACCTGGTCCTTCAAATATGGCTAAAGATAAACAAATGTATGGCTACTAGCAAGCAATGGGCACAATTCCTGCCCCAGGAAAGTAGATGTGCCATAGAGCCAAGCTACTTTTTAAACATCCAGTTTCTGTCAGTGCCTGTTGTGGCAAGCCAACCCACAGACCCTCAACAAAACATTCTCCATAATTTTAACACTGAGTTTATCTATGCTGGTTTTATAGCACTAAGAAAAATGGGGTTTTCTGTGAAAAAAGTTAATACCCTTCTTACACGCCTAAAACACATACATCTGAAAAAAGCCCACACTAACAAACCAAAATCCACCAACTACACAACGTAGAAAACATGCCTTTTGACTGCCACAACACAAAAACCAGCAAGCAGAAAGTCTGTCATCTTCAAGAATAATTTCTTGCTTTAAATCAATTAAAAAGTTTGCTCTGAAATGGAAGGTTTCAGCTGTGAACACTGAAAGAAGTCACATACCTCAGAACAAAATTTAAGCCATTCAGATATGAACACTACAGCGGCTTAAAGGTCTGAAAGCGAATCAAGAGCACTCGGGATATTTTCACATCACAGGAGAAGATTTAACAGGAAAAGTAAAAATTACACTTCAGAGGTGTCTTTGCTGAGCCATACTTCAGCAACGTCTCGCTCCCAGATAGACGCTGCACATCAGGAGAATCAGGAGTAGCCACAGCCGGGAGGCCACAAATAGCCCGGGCAACCGAGCCCCGCCAGCCGCTGGGCCCCACCGACACCCCCCACACCCACGGACACCCCCTGGGCCTCGAACGGACACTCCTGAGCCCCGCACCCTACGACGCCCGGGCCCCATACCGACACTCCTGGGCCTCAAAGACACACAGCGATCCCGCACCTGCACTCCTCAGCCCCGCACCGGCACTACCCGGTACTCCCCGACACTCCCGGGCCCCAACGACACACAGCGATCCCACAGCACCCACCGACACTTCCCCTGATGCTGATGATGCCGATGCCGATGCCGCCGCCGCCGCCGCCGCCGCCGAACCCAACGCAGCGCTTACGTGACGGACCCGCGCCCGTCCCACGCCGCGGGGGCTGCCGGGAGCTGCGGTCGAGGGGCGGGGCTGTGGGGAGCCGGGCGGGGCGT
>VWZS01005716.1:129-18525 GCA_013397075.1 Rhabdornis inornatus | reverse complement strand
AAGTCACTTTGACTTGCTGATCCGATCTTATAAAAGCTGGACCTCCTTTCAAGGTNGGACCTCCTTTCAAGGTAAACTTGGAAGTCTTTCCTGGGAAAGGTTCTCTGAGTCTTCACTGTGAAATGGGGCTCCCCAGCGATGGCAGACTCTGGATGATGGTAAAGTTTTTAGACAATTTTAAGTTGTTTCTCAAGGTTCTGTCTGTTTAATAACTGTCTCCATTCATGGGAAGGAGATGTGTGTGGTTCCCAGTTATTGGGTGCTTTCATTTATCCTCTTATTCATAGGAAAGATCCTGCTTTTGTGAGGAGCTTGTTTGTTTCGGACGGTGGGCCAAACGTGTTATAAAGTTAAAAGTGTTTTGTTTTATGATTCTTGTTTGTATGAAACAAAAGAGAGGGAGTTGTGGGAAGAGATGGGATGGAGTTGAGCTGCGGGTTGTAGGACACATTTGCAGAAGCACATGGCAGCAAAGAAAGGCTTGTCTCTGCCTGACCTTGGGGGGAGGAGGTGTCAAGTGGCAGAGCCCTACAGGAGAGGTGCCTGCTGGAAGCTGACAGACAGGTGAACAGCATGTGATCACCCCATAGAAGGACATTTAGAAAGCCTGTTGATGACGTGGCAACATGGGATAGGTCACGTAGTGAGAATTACTATGTAAGGAAATACTGTGCCTTGAAAAAGTGTATAAAAGCAGCTCAATTCTTTGAATAAATGATTCAGATTCCCTGCTGGTCTGAGTCTGTGTCTCAGTCTCTCACACCTGCCCTGCCTCGCCTGGAGCCAGCAGTAACCCTGCCAGCTGTGGCCATAACTACACCAAAGGGGAAAGTGCTTGACAGCCCACAGAAGGCTGTTTATTGAGTTTCTGTTTTTTTCTGTTTGTTGTTGCTGTTGTTTGTTTGTCTTGTTATACATATACATACAACTCAAGAACTGCTATTCCTTTTCCCATATATTTGCCTGAAAGCCCCTTAATTTAAAAGTTATAATAATTTGGAGGAAACGGGGGGTCATATTTTCTATTCCAAGGGAGATTCCTGCCTTCCTTGCCAGACACCTGTCTTTCAAACCAAGACAGGCCGGAACTGAGTTTTCTTTCTGGTTCCAGAGCTGCTGTGAAAACATAACCCTGGCCAGTCTAGGAACTCACTTCTCCCTCTGGACAGGAGGGATGGTGGTTGATTGTCACTTAGGATGACACTGGACTTGGCAATTCCAGTAGGACTGATAAGGGCACTTGTTTATTTACAACTAAAGCCACAAAAGGACTTAATATGAGAAAACAATCCTGTATCTGTATACTCCTTGCTGCCTGCTGGGCTCTTCCAGGGCAGGTTAAGGGATGTAGCCCCCTTCCAGCCCTAGGAGCACATCCAGAGGAGAGATATGAAGCAGACATATTGTGGGCTGCTTGGCAGAAAACCTGCAGCAGGCAGGGTGGGAACATCTTTGCTATAGAATAGTCTCTGGCCTTGTGGTTAGGGAGAAGCTTTGAAACCTCTCAAGGGAAGAAAGTTGAAAGTGGGTCTCCCATGTCCTGGTAGTGTGCTGTGGCCACCATGCTGTTGGGTTAAGATCGGCACTGTCCCTTTCTACCATCAGGAGATGGTAGAAACCTTTACTGCCCTTGATGCCTTTTTCTCTGGTTCCAGAAATAGAAGCCAAACACAGTTAGGGTGATAAAAAGGTGTTACCTTTATATAAGGACCCGTAGGTGCACAATTCGTCAGGTGGAAAATGCCAAAGATGCACACCCCACATGATGTGTGTACAATTTTTATAGATTTTGCAAATTAGCATCTGACAAGAGTCCCCAATTAGAAGGGCACTCAGTGAAGTCATGCTCCTCAGCTCTAGCACCTTCTAAATCCTCCCCCCTCAGATGAGGACTAAACTCTGTTTATAAAAAATATGTCTCAAAGAGCTGGTCTCAACCTTGGTTTCTAAGGAGAACCAAGATAGCATAGGGATCCTGGAATTTGTTTTGTCTTTCTGCCTAAGAAAATACTGAAGCTAAGTTACAATAGACTAGAGAGTGACAAATATATGTGTAAAGAATGCAGAGAATATATAAAAGAAACAAAAGGCAAAAATCAAGACAGCATCACCCTTATGATGAGCTCTTTGCTGAAGGATGCTACAGGCAGAAGCTTCAAAAACACAAAGTAGAGGAACAGTTCAGGTCTGAACAGGATTGGATCTTTGTGTTCAATGCCTGCTAAAAGACTGAGGCCTTCCTGGGCATGCACAGCACAGCCTATGGAATTGAGATTCCAGTAGGATTAGGAGGTGGCTGCCTCCTACGCAATTTTCAGGAACATGATTTTGGACTTACATGCCTATATTTTCTGCTTAGGATCCAAAAGTTCTTTTCGAGTCAGCTCATACAAACTAAATATCCAAGGCAGCTGGTGAACTAGGGGAATAATCTGGGTAAATCTCAAGAAGGGGACATGCTCAGCTGCCTCAGTCCTGATCTCAGCACCAGATATGTGCTAGGCTGCCTCTGAGAGCAGTTGTTAACCTCCCAACAAAGCTGAAAACATGCATCTCATTTTCTAACACCATCAGCAGAAGCTCCTACCTTTACGCTTCCACCACTGCAAGCCCTCAGCAGCTGAGTGTAAACAGTTCCGTGTGTTGGGGAAGCAGAATTAAGTAACAAAAAATGTGCCATTTGTTTTGGACTTGATTGATAAACACAATGACCAGGTAATAATTCCCACCATGTGTCAACTACTTATGTTTCACAGCTCTCTTCCAGCCTTCTCTGAATGTTTTGTTGTTTCTGTCATCTCCTGCTAACAAGAAGCTGCATGTGAAGGTGCTTCCCATGAAAAGGACTGTTTCCTCCACTAGCAGTACATGTAATTTGTAGAAAGCTTTCCCTTGAAAGCAGAGACCTGCAGTCACAATTAGAGCTCTACAGTTTCCAGCCATGTAAATATTTGTCATAGTTCAAATATTTTATTCTTCCCATCTGGATGAAATCCTAGCTTCAGAGCTATGGGAGATTTTAGCCCTAAACAAGTGATTCAAAAATAGCCTCCTGCTCAGAGCATTTATACAGACAGTAAGGTGTATTTCTAAACACAGAGTTAAACCCAGACTCTCGTGCCAGGGAGGTGCCTGGACACCAGACTACTGGCTCCTCGGGAAGTCATTTCTCTTTTTCTTCCCACTCTGTCAAACTTTTCTTTATGAGCCTTTTGCTGGAGCTGGGTTCCACTTTCAGGAAACGTTCTGGTTTTATTGGACCACTGCTTTGTCAGATTTCCCAAGCATTTCTAGTTGCAAACGCTGCCTAAAATGGGGGAAAAAAAACCCAAAACTTTTTACTTTAACAAGTAATTTTAATTTTTTATAATGGTGCAATAAATACCAGTTTTGATTTATAAACATGAATCTCTTCGGTCTCGTCTCCTGGATACCTGTTAAACTATGTGCTTCTCTATTCTCATCCTGAGCTGCCACCTAGCTGCAGCCCTTGGCCTTGCTCCTGAGTCTGGTTTCGGCTGATTTCTGGTCTGCAAACAACAGTGACCTTGAGCTGAGAGGGAACAGACCGTGTAAACCGCGCACAGACTGGAGGATGCTGGCTGATGCGCATGCACGGTTTACTTCCCCATCCCGGACTCGCACGTGGGCATGTGCCGTCCTGACCGGTCCCTAACCCCCCCCCCCCGTCGCCACGCCTTTACTGACAGTCCTTCCAACTCCCTTCGCTCTGCGCGGCGCAGTGTGGCACCTCCGCGACTCTCCCAGGCCGAAATTTCGCCAGGACTCTCGCGAGAGCGGGCGGCTTTAGATGCTCCCGACACCTCCTACATTTCTTCTTCCCTGCCGCTGTCTGGAGGTGAGGACTTACGGCCGTCAGTGAGCCGTCTCAATCCGCCCCCATCCTGCTCAGGGCGCCCTGAAGAGGCGATGAGAGGGCGAGGGCTTGAGGTCTCGGTCTGTCTCAACATATTTGCCCCTTGGTATTTGCAGGGCTGGCGTGGGGGAGGACGGGTAGGGGTTGGAGATGGCGAGCTTGGGGGTAGCTGGCTGGTGTGAGGTGGAAGCAGGCCTAGGGAGAGGCTATGGCAGTGATGATGACTTTCTTAGGACACCTTTGGATTTAATTGTGAAACGACAGTGTAATTTCTGGGCAGCTCCTGTAGTTAGTTATCGGCAGTAAGGTGAACAATCCAGGTTCTGCTTATCAGTGTTAGAAGCTTTAATATGGGGTTTTTAATTGCTTTTTTTGCAGCTGAGATGCAAAAATGGTCCGCTACTCTCTGGATCAAGACAATCCCACAAAATGTGAGTTGTTTTCGTGAATGTTCGAGTAGAACTTGACCAAAGTCATTAAGATTTTAATTCTGAAAGTTCATCTTTTTTTTTCTCCTGCAGCATGCAAGTCACGGGGATCCAACCTGCGAGTGCATTTCAAGGTAGGCAGTGTGTGCATAGTAAGAAATGCAATTTCATTTGGTTTTGGTTTGGTTTTGTTATTTTTTGTTGGGCATTTTTTGAAGGAAGTGTCTCTTATTCTGTGTCATTACATGGTTACTTAAGGGTGGTAGTGTAGGTTATGGCCTATGTTTGCTTTAGCTGCTTGTAATGGTTTTTATCCACAGGATCAAAAATAAGATAACATGTCCTAAAGAGTTTTCTCTCTAATACAGATAATAAAATACACTAGGAAAACAGTTACAGTGAATTTACCAGGAGGAATGGGGCTAGAGTTAGATGTGACATTTGTTTAATTTGTCTTACTCTGCCTTTCTGGTTGTTTGGAAGGAACATTGGATTCACCTGCTTATGCTGCTGCTCAAGAAGTATGGCAGGGGAGGCATGTGGTGTTTGGCATGAGGGCATAGGTCCCTCTGGAAAAGGTTTAGGTGTGGCTGTAAATCCAGGACACATTTGAGTTAACCATGAAACCAAAGCTGAGCAGATGCTTTTCTGCTCCACAGTGGTACATAATTTATGTGAAAAGAGATTTCAGTTATCTTGATTTGCTTTTTTTACTATGATCAGGTAGTATTATAGTTACTCTCTGACTTTTGTATTTAATGTCTTAAGCACTGATGCTTTAGCTTTAATTTTTCTTTCTTTTCTCCCCTTTATAATTCACTTACAGAGATATTTAGATTGTTTCTATCTTGTGTTCTCATCACTTCCTCTGAGGTGCCATATTTGACATTTTAGTAGGAATTTATCCTTCAGGCGTCTGCTTCTTTGGATTAGTGGCCAAGGAGGAGCTATGAAAAGTATAACTACTCAAATTTTAATTTTATTGGTTGGAAAGATCTAGGCATTAGGTAAAAAACAATAAAGATGTGTTAGAGCTGCAAATTCAGTAATGGCAGTCACACCAAGGGTTAGAAAAGTAGGTAGCAAAAAAAAAAAATGTTCTTAATTATTCTTCATTCTTAAATTAGGTGTGGGGCTTTTTTATGTGTGTGAGTGCTTCCTTTAAATTGAGTTTGTAGCAAAAAGAATAGGATCCAGGACAGAGGAGTGTTTTTGCTCACATTGTAACTTGTACAGATATGTTAACAACTTCACTGTGCTCTGTATTGCTAGAACACTCGAGAGACTGCCCAGGCCATCAAGGGCATGCACATCCGCAAGGCCACCAAGTACTTAAAGGACGTCACCTTGAAGAAGCAATGCGTTCCCTTCCGGCGCTACAATGGGGGAGTCGGTAGATGCGCCCAGGTGAGGTTCAAGATGAAAATGTGGGAAGGATGCTGTGTCTGGTTAAGAGGAAAAGATTATTTTGAGATGGTATAGAGAATAGTCTGTCATTATTGATTATAACTGTATTATAATATAGAATCATAGAATATTTTGGGTTGGAAGGGACCTTAAAGATCATCTAGTTCCACCCCCTGCTATGGGCAGGGACACCTTCCACTAGAACAGGTTGCTCAAGAGGGAGAAAAAAGTTACTCTTAATTCCAGTACAGCATTGCATCTACTTGCAGTGTCAAGTAATTGATCAAATTTAATTGTTTTGTTATGCAGTCTTAATAGAAGGGGATGTAATGGCAAGTTAATGGTGCCTGAAGGGTAAATTGTATTGTACTGGGTCAAAAATTGAATTATCGTTGTCTTCTTCCAGGCCAAGCAGTGGGGCTGGACACAGGGACGCTGGCCCAAGAAGAGTGCAGAGTTCTTGCTGCACATGCTCAAAAATGCAGAGAGCAATGCTGAGCTCAAGGTAGGCTGTGTCAGCATTACTGAATGCAAAGTGTTCATGTCATGCTGCATGTCAGCATTCCTGAACTGGATGTCTCTGACATGGAAAGCCAGGTAATGCCTGCTTTGTCAATGAAACTGAATTGTATCAAGGTGTCGGTATACTCTTTGAATTAGGCTGTGTTTTTCAAGTTTAAATGGGAGTAATAATTTTTCACAGGGAGATAGTTTGCACATGGTTATCAACTGTTTAAGTGGTGTTTAGGTCTCCTAAAAACTACAAAACAAAGCAAAATGTGAACTCTTGGTCAGTTTGTATCTTTGTAATATACTTAGTGCTTAATTTAGTAATTTTGATGGTGGTGGTGACTGTCTTAGGACACCTTTGGAGTAACCGTGAAATAATAATTGTCTCTTTCTGAGCCATTGGCATAGTTTTAAATTGACTATGATGTGTAGAAGGGTGGTCTCTGTTTTTCTGACTTTGGAGCTTGCTCAGTTCTGTGACACTTCCAAGTTCAGCTGTTTTATTTGCCAGCAGCGGTATGTGTCTGGGGGGGGGTGATTATTCACAGTTTTGCTGTGGAGACTATTTATTTGAAGATAAAAAACAAGTCACAAGTTTTATTCCTCTCCCTGCTAGGGTCTTGATGTGGATTCTCTGGTCATTGAGCACATCCAGGTCAACAAGGCTCCCAAAATGCGCCGACGCACCTACAGAGCACATGGTAGGATCAACCCCTACATGAGCTCCCCGTGCCACATCGAGATGATCCTCACAGAGAAGGAGCAGATCGTGCCCAAGCCAGAGGAGGAGGTTGCCCAGAAGAAAAAGGTATCACATTGTCAATGTGCTCTGTTCCTGTAATACTGTTGGGAGAGCTGAGAGTCTGGCAGAGAGAGGGGTTGCTGTGATGACTATCTTAGGACACCTTTGGAATACCTATGAAAAAACCCGATAAGTTATTTCTGATCAACCTCAATACTTACTGTGAACACAACATTGATAACTTCAGAAAATGGTTTTCAGGAGTTTATATCATACAGGGAGTTTGTTCTTACCTTCCTCAGTCCATTTGTGTGAAACTGGGATGTGCTGCAATAAAATTTAAGTTGCGAGCCTGTAAGCAATGTAGTACTTGTAGGGACACTTATGTACGTACAAGTACGATCAGTGGATCATTTTGTAAGCAGGTAAACAAATTTCTAACAGTTCTCAATATCTTCAAAACATAACTAAATTTATTTGTAGCATGTTTTGGGAAGGTGTTTCCTCATTTTGTCATTTTCTCATTTCTGTGTTTGTTTTTCAGATATCCCAGAAGAAGCTGAAGAAGCAAAAGCTAATGGCTCGAGATTAAATCTGCTCTGACAGATGTACATAAATAAAATGAGAAAGTTTAGATTTGCTGTGTGTGTTTCTCTGCTTTGGCTTCAGCAGAGTTTTGCTGTGGGACAGCCACAGGCAGTGAGCACGGTAGTCGGGATGCTTGTTGTTGCAACGCTGGGGATGCTGTTGACTTACCGCTATTATTCATATATAAAGCGAGATAATTTGGAACACGCGCAGGCATTCACTTTCCTTGCCCCACTGTCCTGGCCCGTTCGGGGCGCCTGATGGTGGCTGCAGCCCGAGCGCGGTGGCTGGCGGCCACCGCCAGCCGCTAATGCGGCTCCTGGGGGCGGGGCGTCGGCCACATGACGCAAACGCCGCCTTCTCCTATTGGCCACGAGTGAGTCGGAAGCGAGGCGATTACTTTCGGTGTGGTGGAGGACGTTGCGGCTGTTAGTAGACGCGCTGGATCGGTGGCGACGGAGGTGAGTGTGGGGAGGCCTGCGACGGGACTGGGACTGCTCCCTCGGGGTCCTTTCGTGGTCTGCCGCTTCTCTAGCCCGGTTGGGGGCTGCCCTTCTATCGGGCCGGAGCGGCTCCGTCAACCGGGAGCGGACGGAGTGAAGCCTGAAATGTAATAGCCCATGCTAAGGTGTGGAGCTCTTAGGTTTCAACGCGTGTTTGAGTGGAACTTCACCGATTCGGAAAAACCTTTGTGCTCCCGCCTTTATTTCAGCGGGAGGGGGAAACGCCACCATTTTTTTGTTTCTTTGATTTTGTTTTGGTTTTTTTTGTTTGTTTGTTTTTTTCTTTCTAAGCAAGGAACAGCATCACCAAACCACAGAAGAAACTTGTGAACAGTATTTCACTCTATTAGAACGGGTGTTATACTTCCAGTGGCTTGCTTTTACATCTGGCAGAGGTACGACTTATTTTTTGGTTTGAAATCTTCACACAAACTGGCTGCAGAGACAGGTACAGTTGGCTCAGAAGGCCGGCCTGGGGTGTTTCCTCCAGCCACGTTCTTTAGCTGGTGGACGAATCCAAAAGATATTGCTGTAAATTTTGTATCTAGGAAGTTCTGGCAGAGAGAATATCTGAATTATCTTTTTGAATGGTTTTAAAGGATTAACTAATTTGTGTTCTCTTGACTGAAGATTTCTCTCTGACTTCAGAAAGTAGATCCTGTAAAACTGTATTTGAAGCAGCCAAAGCTACACTTGGAAGTAGACAACTGAAAATTGATATTTTGTTCTTCCACAGGGCTAAAAGTCTTTAGGATAGCTCAAAAAAAAGAAGGTGAAACTGATCCCAGATGAAGTGTGCACATCTGCCTCTTCATTCTCCATCTTGGAAAGCTTTTGTTTTGCTTCTTAATGTAAGAATTCAGATAGCAGTCTACAAAGGAGGAATATAAAGGGCAAAGTTGCTGCTGTGCAACAGAGTGTATATATTGCTCATCGGTGATATATATAATACAATATATATTGCTCATCAGCACTGAGAGGGACAGCTCTAATCCTACTTAACTGCTTCCTCTCCCAGTTGTACTTTTCTGCCCCTGTGCTTCAGTTTTCCCCTTTTTTTCATTGAAGACTTCAGGCTCCTGTTTTTGAAGAGTTCCTCCTGCTTTGGGGAGAGAGGGAAGGATTAATTTTCTAATAGTTTGGCCAGTTGTATGGGATTGGTGTGGGATCAAGTGATTCCTCTTGCACAGGAAGAAGTAACCCATATTTTGCTTCTCTCAAATCCTGACTGGGATTCTCTTCCCCCTTCCCACTGACCTGCCCTTCAGTGGTAGCCAGCCATTGGGTAAATTGGAATGCTGCTGTTTAATTTCACCTTAAATAAAAAGGGAATATGAAAAGCAAATTTTTTGGACCCACTGTTATAGTAAGAATTGGGCTAATATCTGCAGCTTGCTGCTTAAACTGTTTTTGTGTGGTTTAAGCAAAAACTTTTATTTTCTGAATTTGTTTTTCAAAGTTGCAGCTGTAGGACTGATGAGTTAATAGCAAGCTCCTTTTTTGTTAAAATATCAAGAATGTTTCCCTTGTTGAGAACTTTAGAAAATTGAAACACGCAGCATTTCTGAAACATTAACAGCTAGTCTATTATTTAAGAATCTTTTATGTTTGAATATCAAGTAAAATCTTTCTTCATTATTTAAAGACACTTTTTTTAGCTCATGGCATACAAAAAGTCATCCTAAGTTGTTTTTGTTTTTTTTCCTCACCAGCTTTGTCACAGAACAAGAGGAAGCTATGGTGTGCATTCCTTGCATTGTCATTCCAGTCCTCCTCTGGGTCTACAAGAAATTCCTGGAACCATATATCTATCCCATTATCACACCTTTCATTAAGCATGTGTGGCCCAAGAAAGCTGTGCAAGAAACAATAGCCACAAAACAAGGTTGAGGAGGCAGCGGTGGAAATCCACAGGCACCTTCAGCCACGAAAAGAGATCAGGAGAATGAATCTGGAATTTTTAAAGTAAGATTAATGCATTTAGCTAACCAGGGAAACTGCAGATAAAGTACCCAGCCATAGTTAAGCAGGAGCACTGCAAAAGAGTAAATTGTTGCATGTTTTTAGACATTTTTGTAGCTATTTTCTTATGAAAGGGAGTTGCTGGTACTGAGCCAGCTAGAAATAGTTGCTTCAAGACAGCTTCCTGGTAGGTCTTGGAAGGATAGGAATTGCACTTGTTTTCTGAAACAGCTTAGTTAATTTTTTTTAAATGACTGGCTATTCTTTCAGAGAATAAAAAAGAGAAGAAAAAAGTCAGATAATTGGTACATCACACTAGATACATGAAGCAGAATTTAAAAAACCCATAAACCACTCTTTAGCCACCTCTGCCTCTTGTAATGGGGAAAATGTTTAGTGCATCAAAATTGTGCGTTTATTATTTATCTCTTCTATCAAAATGCAAAGATTTATATATCTTGTCTCTGCCCTCGTTCCCCTCCTGAAGTAATAATTATTTGTAAATCTAAAGAGACGCTACCACTTTGGTTTTGGCTGCAGATTTCTTCATAGATCACTGGCCCTGCTTTTAAAAGTCATTTTCATCACCAGCTGTTAATGTTCTGGGTGTTAAGTCCTTTTTTGACATTCCATTTATCATGCTGTCTTTTATTTGCAGTTTGAAAGCAATGGTGTTGCAATTGGAATTGCTGCAAAGAGGTCCACAGAAGTTTGTGATGAGAAAATGGATTAAAGGAATTCAGTCTTAAGGATTTTATTCCCTTGTGTCCAATATGAACTGGTTGTATTTCTCCTCTCATGTTGAGACTTTTTTTCTTTGTATGTTTTAGCTGAATAAAACCCCTTATCACTTACAGGAGAGAGTTTCTTTTGCCACAAAAATGGCAGTTAGCAGATTTATTAATTTAAAATGTTTGAAAACTGAAGTTCTTCTATTTTCCTCACTGGAACTACTTTTCATCTATCATCTGTTTGGTGTGATTGGAGTTTATGTTTAATAACTTATGAATAAATCTAGCTTTGAATGGTAAATGTATCTTAGCATTAGCTGCTAGTGTAATCCTTCAGGCTTTCACCTTAAAAGCTATGGCTGCTCTTGACCTTGCTTAAGAACTATGGATTGCATTGTGGTGACAGATGTGTCATGTTTAAATTATAAAGAGTTTAGATTTTTCATGTCAAATCTGGGGATGAGCTAAAGGAGTTATGCTATATGTAAAATTTGCTTAACTTACTAAAAGCAGAAAGTCTTGATATGATAATTCCATTAATCATTTTCCTGGAAATATTGTGCCTTTCTTTCCTGAAGAGGAGCAGCAGAGGCATGATGCAAGAGAATTGTTGCTTTATATTGTGTCGCGGTGGTTTAGAATGCTGCAGTCCTGTCTTCCAAAGAAAACCCCACCTTCCAACTAAAATCTCTAATATGCTTGAGGAATTTGAATTATAATAAACCACAATTTTATTTTAAAATAAATTGCTTCATACAATTGTTCTTAGGCTTCTGAGCTATAAACATATAAAGTGGTAACAAAGTTTTTGAAAACCTGGAGACAGGCCCCAGGCAGAAGGAGACCATAAAACTACTGACTTCATAATAAAGACCAGCTTTGCCTCCTCCTGGGAAGATTCATTCTGCTACTGACCTGCATCCCAATTGTAAAGCGTTTTAGATGTCCCTGTGCTTAGTATGGAATAAAAATTAATTCCTGCTTTGTCCTCTATGCCAAAACAGAGTGCTCTTTAAAAGATTCTAAACCAAAACCATTTCAGCAGTTTTGGATTGTTATTTAAGATTTATTTTCCCTAAAATCCCACCTAAGGTATGCCTAAAAGGGCTATGCTATTTTCCCATTGTTTTTGACATCTATCATCGGATAGTTTGCCCACATTTTTGCAACAAATTGTACCCTTATCAATGAGAACTTCACCTGGTAAAAGGTGGATGTAATCTTTGCTGGAGTGGATTGGGTTTTCTAAACCAGTCAACCCCCATCTCACCCTAAACAATAAGTTCCTCTGCTACCACTACTGTCGCAGTTCATGCTCTAAATCTGAAAGCTGGGAACTTTCTAAGGGTCTGGAATCACCTTGCAATGAGAAAGGAGTAAACTGCCTGAGAAAGTCACTCCCATGCATTTCAAATGGCTGTAGAAATGGAGATTGATGGCAAGCATGCAGCTGAACAGAAATATGTGTTCTGACATTGTGAGGATATCTGAGGATATCCTTCTGCTTTGCTCCCTGTCCCAGGGCAGGTAACCTCAGCCACTGTTTTAAAATGTTGGGCATCTCATAAACAGGCCAAAATTTTAGAGTATATCCACCCCTAACAGATGTGAGCACAACAAAAAGTAGAGAAAGAGCTGTACCAGGGCTCCTTCAATTTGTAAATTTATGCAGTCAATTTATAAAGTGTACATAATTAATTATTTTGAGTTATTTAGGATATTATTATACAAAGAAGTACAACAGACTAACATGGAAAATATAGTGTATAGTAAATTAGACTGTAGGTTGAACTAGGCTTCTAGTGGTGTGCCACCCAGCACCATATTAAAACATCAGGCCTCCTGAAAAGACTGCAAAAAGCAAACCAGGCAGATAATGTGAGTAAAATTATACCATTTTGTGCTTTCTGGAATGGGGTTTCAGTACTTTTATTAGCTGCAGTTAAATTCTAACTTGAGTATTCTGCATCACACAACTTTCCTGAATAAGATACTTCACTGGAAGTTCTGGCAGATTGGTGTTACAACTCTTCTGTTCCCATTCTTTTCCAAAAATAGGTCAATGATCCTATTGTGTTGTGAATAGTAAAACAATCAGGTGAAAGCAAAGGAACTGCCTGAGCCTGATCATCTGCTGGGATGCAAAGAAGTGTACAAAGCCTTGTTTAAGAAAAATAAGTAGACAGAAATTAAGGAAATAATTACATGAGAGAATAATATATATCAAGTAAATTGAATTTAACTGAGAAAATTCCCATATTTTTGTTACTAAAACCAAGATTTACAAAAGGGCTTAGGCACATAATGATCTATCAGCTTCATTTACACCAAAGACTTTTAGAAAATTGCAGAGTAGGCATCTTTGGGGCCCAAAGTACTTCTGCAAATCTAGTCCTAAGATCTGCAGCATTAAAGCTGTCTGGTTTTCTTTAAATACTATTGAGGAAGGATCAAAAAATCAATACTTGAAAATAGTTGAAAAATAATTCAAATCAACTAATTTTGAATTTTTTTTTTAACGGGCAGGTCTAAATGTCATGGTACCTTCCATGCGTTGGTTTGCAAAGGTAGCTGGATGCCAAGGACTTAATTTAAATACATGTTTAAAAAACTGCAAGTATATGCAAAAAAATCTTAAAAGTTGACAAAGTTTTATGTTGCTGATTATTGTCATGGGCCTGATTCTGCAAGCAAAGAATTTAACATGATCAGCCCCTAAGGATGTCTAAACTGATAATGAATTCTGCGCAAAATTATCTTTATTCAGATGTGTTTGTAGAACACATTTAAATTCTCCCCACAAAGCTGATCTAATGACAGTAGTACACATATGTTGTTATTACTGAAATATAGCAATCACACCCTAGCCTTCTGGGAGCTGTTGGGCATGCTGCTAAGGTTCGATCCTTGGAGTCATTCCTTCTTGATCTCTGTACAATGCAGAATTTTATTGCTGAAAGAACAGTTGTTTCAGAGGCTGCAGGTAAAGGAAATGAAGAAAAATTTAATTTACACTTAGATTAACTAAATCTTCATTCAATGAGAAGTAATTCTGTTTCATTAAACTACCTAAGACATGAAAGTAGGGATTATCTTTGTTGTGCAGTTTTCTAATTCTAGCCACTTCCAACAGAAAGTCAGCTAGTTTCATTGGGGGCCCAACTTAAATGCTGCTATGCTTCCAGGTGGGGCTGTTGTAAATTGTATAACCGTCCTAATTAATTTTTCTAATTAATTGTTTAATTAACCTTTAAATTAATTGTTTTAATCATAATCAGTGTATTAGTCTTAAGCAGTGTAATTTTCCACTTTAGCCAGCACGTAGCTAAAGGCAACCCTTTAACTGAGAAACAGTTGATAGAATGCTGTAATCATTGGTGGCCAGAGTATCCATTAGATGATCAAGAGAAGTGGCCTGTTAATGGTAGTGTGGATTATTATGCAGTTTTACAGTTAATGTAATTTTGCCAGAGAAAAGAGAGGTGGAATGAATTGCCTTATGTAGATCTGTTCTTTGAATTGAGAAACAGTCAAGATTTGAGAAGGATGTGTGGTTTGATAGCAGGGGAACTGAAGGTGTCTATGGTGTTAGTTTTGGAGAAGTACAATAGGCGGAAATCTCCTGAACAATGGTTGTCATGTAATACTGGGAAGTGATGTATGAAGCATGGTTGTGCAGGGGAAGAAATTGAACTGTTGGTAGACCCTGGAAAGAGGGAAAGAGGAGCTGAGGCTGCAGCTGAGTAGTTTCCACCAGCTGCAGGTGAAGGAAGCACAAGTGGTGAAGTTGATAGAGGAGTGGAAGAAAGGATTTAGGGTTTGGAAAACTATGAAGGGTTTAGTCTGGTGGCAGGGAGAACACATACAGGAGGAATGAGGAAAAGGGGGTGATCCAAGCCCCTCTCCAGCAGGAAATGGGGACAGAAGGACTGATCACAGTTAAGGTACCTTTCTCAATGACAGATTTAAGATCTTTGAGAGAATTGGCAGGAACATTTAGGGAAGATCCTGAGAAGGTGGCTAAATGTGGGAGTGTGTGCTGGGCCTTGCACCGCTAATTAGTGATTTGTCATCAGTCTCGTCTGTTTCTGTTCGGAGCCAGGATTATTAGAAAGGCGACTGAGACGGTTTCTCGTGTTTGGACTTGGATGTTTATTATATCTTATCAAAGAACTACAGAAAGTATGACAGTACCTCTAGCTCCTTGCTAGAAGTAGGGGAAAATGGCTACAGCTGAGCCTTCTTCAAGGCCTTTTAAAGCTAAACAAACCAATAAGAGTTTAACACCTATATTATTTATTCTTTTGACCCAATAATAGATTCCCATGACCCTTAGAGTGACTTTTGACTGACCAATCCAAAGATTACTACCTAAGTTCTGTGAAGAAGGAAGATGAACAAAGAGAAAGACACCACCCAAAATTCTCCATCTTGTCCCATAACTACCACTATATTATAAAAACCTCAAATTTAAAACCCATCACCCAGTGAAAATACACATATCTAACCCACTATACATTTGTGATTTCTTACTCATTATTCATATTTACAAGTCTTTTCCAAGGTTTCAGGTCCAGAGCAGTGTTTTCCAGGGGGTCTGTGCCTGGAAGCACAGAAATCTCAAAAACTTCAGATTTCTGGGATGCAACAGCTAAAATCTTTGAAACCATCGTCAAGATCCAGGATCCAGATGGGAATGACATACAGGTAGTTTTAGGTACGCTGCTAACTCTGGGTGAAAGAATTATGGTAATAGCAAAAGCAAAGGAAGAGGTTGAAAGAGTGCACGCTCAGAATGTTCAGCAGGGAATGGTGGACTGACATTTCCCTCTTGCAGATCCCTGGTAGGATCCTAAAAACCTGGGTCAAAGGGAATTATTGATGCAATATCAAAGATTACTTATATCTGGGATGAAACATGCTATTCCAAAAGCTATAAATATGTCAGAATTATATCAAGTGGTCCAAGGAAAAGATGAATCCCCTTCTGATTTTCACCAGTGACTCATGGATGTGGCCAGAAAGTACACTAATTTGGATCCAGAAAGGGAAGGAGATGCATTACAGTTAGCAGCATTATTCATGGGACAATCATCTCCAGATATTAAAAAGAAACTTCAGAGACTGGAGGGGGAAGAGTCTAGGAGCATAAACAGATTATTGGAAAGTGCCTGGAAAGTATATAATAACCAAGAGAATGTCAAGGAAAGCAGGGATAGGAAATTCATAGCATCTTTAATGAGCCTGAAGGCCCAGGGGAGAGGATACGAAATAAGGGATCAAAGGAACCTAGAGTGGTGTGGCTCTCATAGTCAGCCTCTAGGCAGAAATCAGTGTGCAAGATGTAAAAAATAAGGTAATTTGAAGTGTGACTGCCCACAAAGAAATGGGCACACCCCTGATCAGGCTGCAAGGCTTTTAACATTTGATGAAGCATGAAGGGAACTGGGGGAGTCATCCCCAGCTGAACCCCCGGTTACCCTGATGCTGGGGAATGAACAGGTGGATTTTCTGGTGGATACAGGGGCAACTTATTCTGTTCTAAATACATGTAAAGGATCTTTTAGCCAAGATACTGTAAATGCCATTGGTGCCACTGGGGAGAATGAAAATCTGCTGTTTTTCCAACCTTTAAAATTCAAGATAGGTAGACGGTGGTTAACACGTCAATTTATATATATGCCTGAATGCCCAATGTCTTTGTTAGGGAGACATATTTTAAGTAGCTTAAATGCACAAATAATATTTGAAAATGGACAAATACAAGTATGTATTCCAGAAAGTAAAGCCCTGGAGGCCCAGGTTTTTATGTTTGTATAGCAACCAAATGCAACAGGGGGAATCCCAGAGGAGGTGGAAAACACTGTCACTCCATTGGTGTGGGCTGCTGGAGTTCTAGGGAAATCAAAAGCAGCAGAACCAGTAAGAATACAGGTGAAACCTAACACCAGACTGGTAAGGCAGAAACAATATCCTTTGAAATTAGAAGCTAGAAAAGGGTTAGAATAATTAATTGCTACATTTGTACAACGTGGATTACTAAGGGAATGTGAGTCGGAATATAATACTCCTATCCTACCAGTAAAGAAGTCACATACTAATGAATACAGGCCAGTGCAAGATCTCAGTGCTATTATTAAAATAGTGCAAGACATACAACCCGTGGTAGCAAATCCTTATACACTTTTAACTACAATTAAGGAATCTGATGGATGGTTCACTTTTGGACCTTAAGGATGCTTTCTTCTGCATACCCCTTGGAAATGAAAGTCAACCCTTGTTTGCCTTTGAATGGGACGTAAAACCCAATTAACATGGACTGTTCAAAAATAGCCCCACTTTGTTTGGGAACCAGTTGGCAAAAGAATTTGAGATAGAGAAAAAGGAGAATGAAGAAATCACTTGCAGTATGTAGATGATATTTTAATTGCTACAGGAACTCAAGCTGGATGCATTGAAATGACTATAAGTTTACTAAACTTTTTGGGACAAGCTGGTTACAGGGTATCCAAGAAGGGCCCAATTGCAAAAGATCATGTTACATATCTGGGATTTACCATTTCCTGAGGATAATGAAGCCTTGGAACCGAAAGGAAGGAGGCAATTTGCCAAACTCTGGAGCCAAGGTCTGTATCTCAGTGTGCTGGTTTTTGTATTAATTGGCACTTAGAAGGCATCCACGGAAGTTTTCTCCCTGAGAACTTCCTCTGTGACTTGATGGAACCAATTGGAGGCTGGTTTAGTTGTTGACAGCCCGGGAAACCAATTGGAGGATTTGGTCCGCCTCTGTGGATTCACATTTTGAAGCGAGCAAACGCCGGGAAGGGCTCTTTTCTCTTCTGGCAGGAGTGCAGGTAACATGCTCCACTGCATGGCCTCCGGTCTCCCCTGTCGGGGGAGCTGGCATGTCCCAGCAGGAAGGAGGGGTGGCCATCAGCAGTGGGTGCCAGTTGAGCCCAGGGAGGCTGATTGAAGTCCCAGCCGTTCCCCCCCCCCTTCCAGAGTGGCCACTGCCGTTTCTGGCCTGGACCAGCCCTTCCCAGCATGGCCTGAGTCTCCTGAGATCCTGGCACAGCTCCAGCATGACCTGGCCACAGCCTCTGCATTCCCCATGTGAAATCTTAACTCTTTCAATGTTCAGATAAAACTTGCAGACTTTCAAGCTTTCTTTGAGGGGGAGGGAAAAAGAACAAAGAGAAAACACCAAGGTTAGTGAAGCAGGAGTTAAATTCCAGATGGAAGAAGAATGAGGAGACGCTATGAATTTAGGCTGAAAATCTTTTTGTAAGCTATGAGGATGGACTGTACTACACTAAAGATTCCTATAAACCGTGAAGAAAGACATGGGAAGGGTGGAGTATTCAACTTGTAGCATAAGCAAAGGCACTTGTATTAAGAACCTTTTGCCTCGAGGAAAGAAAGGAATCTCTGTTCCTAAGGATGAAGCATGAAAGAGAGAGAGAGAGAGAAATTAAGAAAACCTTTGCTTTTGAATAGCTCATTCTTAAAAGTAATACCCTATGAGTTTGACATGGCCCATAAGCACAGCTCTGAAAAGGCTGTGAAGATAGAAGGAGTTTCACGATTGCAAATTCCCGGGCGGCTACTATTCGAGAAAAGTGAAGCCATAAAAAACTGGGTTTTTTCC
>VWZS01005712.1:18246-38155 GCA_013397075.1 Rhabdornis inornatus | reverse complement strand
TTAATAGCGGATCGTGACACATGGGGAAAATATAAAAAGGTGGGATGGAAAACCCACTTCTGCCCTGGCAGCACAGATGTGTGAACTGAAGGAGGGCAATACTCAAAGAGTTCCACCAGAAGGGATGTAGCTCCACTTCCCTGTAGCTGAGCTGCCAGGCATAATGGAAGGGAGGATAATATTTCCAGTCCCCCTGAAGGAACGTCTAGAATGTATGCCCAGGGAGGCAATGATAGCCAGAGCTAAAGGGGCCCCTGCCTCCAGCCAGGTGGAGGCACAGGAGAATGGTATCTTTTGGACTGTGTGAATCTGATGGCCTGTCACATCAGAAACACAAAGATACAATGCCTTGGTCAACACTGGTGTGCAGTGCATGTTAATCCCATTGGGACATGTGGGGGCAGAACCTGTTTCTATTGCTGGGGTGACAGGGGGATCATAGCAGTTGACTGTTGGAAGCTGAGGTGAGCTTGACTGGGAAGGAGTGGCAGAAACACCCTATTGTAACGGGCCCAGAGGCCCCATGTATTCTGGGCATAGATTTCCTCTGAAGCAGCTATTTCAAGACCCAGAAAGACTCAGGTGGGCATTTGGAATAGCTGCTGTGGAGACAGAGGGCATTAGGCAATTGAACACCTTGCCTGGGCTGTCCAAAAATCCTTCTGCAGTTGGACTCCTGAGACGGGAGGAACAATGACTTCTGATTGCCACCTTGACAGTGCACCACCGGCAGTATCAGAAAAATTGAGATGCCATGATCCCCATCTACAAAATGATCCATGAGATGGTGTCATGGGTTTGATGCTGGCTTTTGCCCAGATCAAGCAGGAGATTGCTCATACAATAGCCCTTGGCCCGGTGTATTGGTTTTGCACAGCCTGGTTTTTTGGCAGCGGGGGGCCACAAGATGGCTCCTGTGGGAAGCTCCTGGAAGCTTCCACCATGTCCAGCAGAGCCAATCCTTGACAGCTCTGAAGATGGACATGCTGCTTGCCAAAACTGGGCCAATGAGGGAGGCTGGTAATGCCTCTGTGATTACATATTTAAGAACAAAATCAAAACAAAGTCATGGGTTTTTGCTTCTAGTCAAAGAGGAGGAGGTGAGAACATGTGAGGGACAACAACATGGCGACACCAAGGTCAGTGGAGAAGGAGGGGGAGGAGGTGCTTCAGGCACTGGAGCTGACATTCCTCTTCAGGCCATGGTGATGACCACAGTGAAGTAGGTTGTCCCCCTGCAACCCATGGAGGTCCACAGGGAACGCAGAGATCCACTCGCAGCCCATGGGAGAGGTGCTCATGCCGGAGTGGGTGGATGCCTGGAGGAGGCTGTGATGCAGTGGAAGACCCGGTGGAGAGAGGGGGCCCTTGCTTCCAAGCTGGAGCAGCCTGTCCTTGAAGGACTGCACCTCGTGGAAGAGAGATCCACATTGCAGAAGTTTTGGGAGGACTGTCTGCCTGTGGGAGGGTCTCACGTTGCAGCAGGTGTGGTAGGACTGCTGCTCATAAGTGGACCCACACCAGAGAAGTTCACGGAGATCTGTCTCCCATGTGAGGGACCCCATGGTCTCACAGGGGAAGGACTCCTCTCCCGTAGCAACAGAAGAAAATCTCGGTGATGAACTGACCAAAACCCCCATACCCTGACTCCCTGTGCTGTTGGTGGGAAGGAGGGAGGGGCTGGGGGGAAATGGGGTTTTAAGGGCTTGTTTTACTTTTCATTATCCTCCTGTGATTCTGTTGGTAATAAATTCACTTTGCAACTTAAGGTGAGCCTGTTTTGCCCTTGAAATATTTCTCCCGGTCCTTATCGCAACTCGTTAAGCATTGGTGAACTTTTTTCCCCTCTCCAGTGCCTAGCTGTAGCAGGGGAGGGTGAGCGAGTGACTCTCGTGGGTGCCTGGTGTTGGGCCAGCATCAAACCATGACACCTGGTCAGGACAGGACCAGAGGTGAAGAACATGCTTTATTCTGCAGCCGGGAACAATGGTCTTTCCTGGAGCCTTTGACAGAAGGTGCCTGGGGAGACTGGAGGCTAACCACTGGAATTCATGAGTTGAAGCTACAGAGGGCCTGAAGCCAACTACACCCCAACAGAGAAGGAAATCCTGGACACCTATGAAGGAGTCCAAGCTCCCTCAGAGGTCATTGGCACAGAGGCACAACTCCTCCTGGCACCCCGACTACAGGTGCTGGGGTGGATGTTCAAAGCAAAGGTTTCCTCTACCCACCACGCCACTGATGCCACATGGAGCATATGGATTGCCCTCATCACATAGCGTGCCTGTATTGGAAACCCGAATAGCCCTGGGATCTTGGAAATAATTATGAATTGGCCTGAAGGTGAAAACTTTGGTCTCACTGATGAAGAGGAGCAGGAACAGGTGACACGTGTTGAGGAAGCTCCACCATACAACCAACTGCCAGTGGAGGAAACATGCTACACTCTTTTCATTGACGGCTCCTGACACATTGTAGGGATCAATCAGAAGTGGAAAGCAGCTGTATGGAGCCTCACAGGACAGGTTGCACAAACTACTGAGGGAGAAGGTGGATGTAGCCAACTTGTTGAACTCAAAGCCGTTCAGTTGGCCCTGGACATTACTGAGTGAGAGAAGTGGCCAAAACTCTACCTTTACACTGACTCATGGATGGTAGCCAATGCTCTGTGGGGGTGGCTGGAAAGGTGGAAAAAGGCCACCTGGCAGCATAGAGGAAAACCAATTTGGGCTGCTGATGAATGGCAAGACATCGCTGCCCAGGTAGAGAAGCTGTCTGTGAAGGTCTGTCATGTGGATGCCTATGTCCCCAAGAGTCGGACTAATGAGGAGCACTGAAACAATTAACAGCTGTATCAGGCTGAGAAAATAGAGGTGTCACAGATAGATTTGGATTGGCAACACAAGGGGGAGTTGTCCCTAGCTCAATGGGCCCATGGTGCCTCAGGCATTCAGTGCAGAGACAGCACCCATAAGTGGGCAAGTGACCTAGGGGTGAATTTAACCATGGACAGTATCTCCCAGGTTATCCATGACTCTGAGATGTGCACTGCGTTCAAGCAGGCCAAGCAGGTGAAGCCCCTATGGTATGGTGGGCGGTGGTCCAAACATAAGTATGAGGAGGCCTGGCAGATTGATTACATCACACTACCTCTAACCTGCCAAGGTAAGCCTTACATGCTCACAATGGTAGAAGCCACCACTGGATGGTGGGAGACCTACCCTGTGCCTCACGCCACTGCCTGTAACACCATCCTAGGCCTTGAAAAGCAAGACCTTTGGAGGCATGGTACACCTGAGAGAACTGAGTTTGACTAGGGGGCTCATTTCAAGAACAGCCTTATAAACAGCTAGGCTAGGGAACATGGCATTGAGTGGGTGNTCTTGCACCAGCTGCTGGGAAAGTTGAGCAATGCAACAGACTGCTAAAAACCACCTTGAAGGCACTGGGTGGGAGGACTTTCAAAAACTGGGAGATGCATTTAGCAAAGGCCACCTGGTTAGTTAACACCCAAGACTAGTATTCATTTCTTATTGGCAGAAAGGGATAGTTGGAACCCCTTTTTTTTAGAGGAAACACTCCTTCCAAAGTCTTTTTCTCCTAAACTTGTCTCTAAACCGAGACAAGATGTAACCCCGGATTTCTAGACCTATACTTGAAATTTGAATGTGCAAGTTGATCTAAAACTACTATGACTTAATTCTTCAGTCTCTCCACCTGTTTTTAAATATGCTGAGAGGTGCGTGAATAGTCTTTCTCTTCCAAAAGTTAGTTTTATTATTTGGAATTCTTAAAGTTTTGGGATTTTTTTCTTTGGTTTGGGTGGGGTTAGGGTTTTGGGTTTTTTTGTGACACCTTAGGAAAAACTACTTTTTTTGTCTTTGTCATCATTATTGAATTGTTCATAATAGAAAAGTTACTAATTTTGAACTGAAAAAAAAAAAGCCACCTAATTTATCTTCCCATTAATTTAAAGTTGTTCAGAAATAATTTAATTATTGGAACACACATTGACTTAAAGCTCTTATGTGACTGGTAAATCATGATTTGAAAAATACATCTTTGGTGGTTGTTTTTTTAATCACTTAGGATGTGTTAAAATGACTAGGACTGTATAATAGATTGATGTAAAGAATGTATAGTTGTCACATTGGAGCTGGTCTAAAAGCTGTAGCCTGAAACTCAACCAGCCTAAAAGTAGGCAGGTACCTGAGTGAGTGATGATAGGATAGATTTGAACAAATACAGATGATCCCAGCCAATCCATTGAACCCTAAGTGCAGATGTATCATTGGCCAAGGAAATGAGTGACTTGGGACCGTAACCAATCACATGTGTATGCCCAGGAAATTCAAACCTGCTATTTAAGGAGGGTGCAGAACAATAGTTTTTTTCACATGGATCACAGAGCTGTTTGTCTCCAGCTATGTCCCCAGTCAACATTATATATAGTAAGCTTTTAATGTTCCAAGTCATTGTCAAAAGATGTTTTTGAAGTTACTGAAATTCAAGTGAATTTGAGAAGATCAAAAGAAAATAATCATGATAAGTCTCAAATGAAATGCAGTATTAACTGTCTGAATCCATGTGGTCTGAACAGTAATGGAGTCTGACAACACCTTATAAAACAAAGCCTTATTGAGGCAGTAACAAATATGAGCAGCAATGGCCCCTGTAGTGACTCAACCAATCACTTTGTCATGGTTTAAGAATGGTGTTCCCCAATTTAATGTTCCCCACTGCAACACTCCAAACCACGCTCCACTCTCTCCTCCCTCCCCCTGCCGTGGGCTGTGGTGCCTTGGGTTTTAGATTTTATATTTTTCAGATTCTCTGCTGCCTGGTATGTAACTCTGAAACTTCATATTAGGTGTAAGTTCTCTTCATGGGTAGTTAGACAAAACAATCCCTTCCCAGCTTGAGAATCAAGGATATCCATTACCAAAAAAGCATAAACAACGGCGAAGTGAAGGGGGCAAGCCAGGAGGTTGAGACTTTGTGACCTGGAGCTGTAATTGGACAATTGACCCCAGTATGTAGATGAACCAAAACTTATAAAAGTGTAAAAACTTGTGACTGGGATCCATCTTGGATCTATCATGGGTGTAGCCCTGGCTGGGCTCTTGTACTGCCCAAGGTGCATCCTTTTAAGGCCTTTCAGTGAATACCTCTTATTCTTTTAACTGTCTAGTCTCTGTTCCAGATCAGCCTTTCTAGGCATCAGTCAGAAAGGAGAACTGGAGGCACAAAAGGTAAAGATCAAGGGTTGAGATAAGAACAATTTACTGGAAACAGAAATGAAATAAGAAACAAACAGTAACAACAAAAATATTAATAAAAGGGTGTACAAGAAAAGCAAATAATTTACATGCAGGAAAAAAAGAAGCTCACCATGTGGAAATTGGTAATACTTGAACCGATGCAACACTACCCCTAACTACAGGTGATGTGAGGTGGTATAGAATAACCACCCCTCCTGGCTACTGCAAAAATTAACCCTGGCCTGGCCTGAACCAGGACACACTGATAGCAGACACAAGCTCATAAGCAATGCCATGGTTCCATTGAACTGCCAGGGACATTTGGTGTCTGGGTCATCAACGGTCAATCATGCAAATGCCTTTTGAATGCACGAGAGTTGCAATGCCCCTTGGCTCCACCAATGGTAGTGTGGTTTGAGAGAATTGTACCTTATATGAATAATGTAGGCTGCATCCTACTTATGCTGCTGAGGTTGGTTGGGGGGGAGGGTGTCAGCAGTCTGTCTACACTACTGATATTAGTCAAGATTCTTGACCTTTCAGCAAACAATTAAGTTGAACTATTACATTTAGAAATTAATGCTGACTTGAGGCAGGCATCATGTTGAGATGAGCACAGGCAGGTAGGAAAGACCTTATTGCTCTCTGTAACTACCTGAAAGGAGGTTGTAGCAAGGTGGGGCTTGGTCTCTTCTCCCAAGTAACAATTGATGAGAGGAAATGGTCTCAAGTTGATCCAGGGGAGGTTTATATTGGATATCAGGAAAAATTTCATCACCTAAAGGGTTGTCACACATTGGAAAAGGCTGCCCAGAGAAGTGGTTGACTCACCATTCCTTGAGGTATATAACAGACCTATAGACATGGTCCATAGGAACATGGTTTAGTGGTGGGCTTGGTACTGTTAAGTTGTGGGAAGATAGGTTGTAAGCATAGTGCAGGAGGCAATCTTTCCCAATGAATTACAGCTGTACTGATTACCAAGGAGTAGAAACAGCCTTGCCTGTCCAAGGAGGATGGATGATATAAAAGAGTGAGTTGGCTAGCTACAGATCACAGTTACAGTTGGAGCTTGAGGCTTGGAGTCTGCTGCAGTTTGAAATGGTGTCTGCTGGCTGTGCTGTAAGGAGGTAAGGGATACACAATTGTGCAAGGGATAGATAAGGTAAGAAGATGTTGTGTGAGGGACAGACAAGGTTAGATGGCCGGATAAGGGACAGCTTGGGGTTAGCCAGTCATGCAGAAGGAAGCAGGAAACTTGCAGAGAGAGGGAGTCAGTGTTATGTGGAGCTGCCTGTGAGGAAAGGAGTCAGTCCTGTGTGGAGTCACCTGAAAGAAGACATGAAAAGTTTTTAATAAGTGACTGGTGATGATGCCAGTTGTGTCTGTCTTGACATAATTACTACATTGGGTTAACAATTTGATTCTGTCATCTTAGAGGTCTTTTCTAACCTTAATGATTCTATGAACTTGTCCATTGTGGGTCCTTCCCACGGGCTGTAGTTCTTCAAAAACTGCTCCAGCATGAGTCCTTTCTATGGGATACAGTCCTTCAGGAAAACCTGCTGCAGTATGGATCCCTCATAGGGTCACAGGTCCTGCCAGAAAATCTGCTCCTGTGTGGACTCTTCACAGGATCACAGCCACCTTCAGGGCACATCTACCTGCTCCAGTGTGGCATCCTCCATGGGCTGGAGGATGAACATCTGCTCTGCTATGGACCTCCACAGACTGCAGGGGAAAAGCTTAAGTCGCCATAGTTTAGTTGACAAGGTGGCTAAAGGTTGGGCTCTATGATCTTGGAGGTCTTTTCCAACCCAAATAATTCTGATTCTAACAGCTCAGAGACACTGTAAATTAATACATGTTCACTTAGAAAGTTGACAGTAGTATTTAGATGTAGAATAACATAGGGAAGGTTTACAACATTCTCCAGAGATAGACAGTCAGTGGAGTAGGATTCCAGCCTTTGTAGCAAGCCTCCAACCTTTAGTGTTCACCTAAATCTTTCTGGCTGCTGTTGCCTTGGTGTTTTGGGGTAGCTGAGATGTGGAGAAAATGTTGCTGCACTTTGCTGCCTCTTGGCTCCTTACCCCAAAGCAAAAGGCTTATTGTTCTGTTGTATGGTATTGCTGGTATTTGAAAAGTGACTGTGGTGGCCCTTGCAAGGACAGAGTGCAGGGATTGAATTAAAGCCTTTGGATGAAATGAGTGAGTAGATGGAATAAGTTTAAGTGCTTTTAATAAGTAAAAAGTCTTAGATGCCTGAGAAGTAGCACATGTTCTAGTAAAGGCTGAAAAACATGCTAGTGTGTGCTTCGAGGCTCCAAGAACCTAGCTTCAGACAAAATAGAGTTATAGTTAAAAATATTGCTTATGTTTTTCAGTTAGAACAAAATAGGCCATGTACGTAGTTTATATGTAGCCTGGCATGCTAAGAAACTAGAATTCTAATAGGTTAAGAAGTAGTAGTCCAAGTTTGTCTTAGCTAGTTGGAAAGTTTCTATAAATGAACATGCATTAAGGAATGCTGGGGCTCTATGCCATGTGCATTTTGCCATTGTTTCGTGCCATTGCTTCATGCCTTTGAGACTGATGTGCTTCTGCAATAAATAACTTTATAATAACTATTAACTTGCTTGGCTTTTTGAAAGAACATAACCTGACAGTGTGGGTGCCTAAGAGCACCTGGAGGTTCCCAAACCTCACAGTCTCTCCCCTTTCTTGCCAGGAGCATGTTTTTCAAAATGATTGACATTGTCAAATGAGGTTGAAGGTCTCCAAAACAAAAGAGCCCCTGTGAATTGAGGCCAGCCAGGATCACAAGCTGGCCATATTCTCCCCTTCCTGTATATAAGCCATCAGGGAGCCAGTGGAAGCACAAAAAGATGAGGTAAAAAGACTGGACAGGAATGAAGCTGATTTCCATCCCTTGCTATATCTTCCAAAGGCAGAGCATCTAGCAGAATCTTGTCTATTTGATATAACTTTAGTCAGTGCTGGCATGCATTCCATTCAAAACCTGCTCTCAGTATTAGGCTGGGATGGATGTTCATTTGATTATTTATTGAATCACAGAATGGCTGAGGTTGGAAGGGACCTTTGGAAGTCATCTTGTCCAACCCCTCTGCTCAAACAGGGCCACTGAGAGCCAGTTGTCCAGGACCATGTCTAGATGGCTTTTGAATATCTCAAAGGATGGAGACTCCACAGCTTCTCTGGATAACCTGTTCCAATGCTCAGTCACCCTCACAGTAAAAAGTGCTTCCTTATGCTCAGATGAAACCTCCTGTGCTTCAGCTCTTGTCCTGTCACTGGGCACCACTGAAAAGAGCCTGGTTCTGTCTTCCTTTCACCCTCCCTTGAGATATTTATATACCTTGATAAGATCCCCCTGAGCCTTCTCTTCTCTTGGCTGAACAGTGCCAGCTCTCTCAGCCTTTCCTCACAGGAGAAATGTTACAGTCCCTCAATCATTTTTGTGGCCCTGTGCTGGACTCTCTCTAGTAAGTCTTGTGAGAAATGACACTCACTTTTAAAATTTCAAAGGTTTATTAAACCTTAACAAAAATACAGCAAGAGACTGAATAAGGAGAAAAAGCAGAGCTGGGAGCATAAGGCTAAACCCCCATGTGCTCATCTACAAAATGGATGTGCTGCCTTTTATACCCTTAGCCCTTCCCAAAGTCTTGCCAGTCAACTCTTACTCTGCCGTCCATTGGTGGATATTACTTTCTTATGTCTTGACCAGAGGTCAGGTGTTATGCTGCACCTCCTAGTAACAAGCTGGCTCTCCCCAGGTGCCTCGATTACCAAGGCTATTACAAGGGGGAGGGGCAAGAGGACTATGGGATGACATACTATAATAACATAACTATGCATTTACAGAACTTCTCTTAACATATACATAATATTAATCTCTTAATTGTGAGAGCCGACCATCACATTACCCATCTATAAGTCTCTCTTATACTAGGAGAGCCCAGAACTGGATACAGTCCTTCAGGTATGGCCTCGAGGAGAGGGGGAGGATTGTCTCTCTCAACTTGCTGGCAATGCTTTGCCTAATGCAGGTGAGGATACCGTTGGCCCTTGCCTCAGGGCACATTGCTGGCTCATTTCCATCTTGGTATCTACTAGGACCCCAGGTCCTTTTCTGCCAGGCTTCTTTCTATCTGGGTATCCCCCAGCATATACTGGTGCCGTTTCTCCCCAGGTGCAGAACTTGGCACCTCCCCTTGGTGAACTGCATAAGGTTTGTGTCAGACCATTTCTCCAGCCTGTTGAGGTCCCTCTGGGTGTCAGCACAACCCTCTGGCATATCAGCCACTCCTTCCAGTTTTGGTGTCATCAGCAAACTTGCTGAGGGTACGCTCTGCCCCATCATCCAAATCGTTAATGAGGATGTTGAACTGAGCTGGACCCAGTCTTGACACTTGGGGTAGCACGGCTAGTTACTGGCCTCCAACTGGACTTCCTTTTGTCACCTATTGTCCTGGTTTGAAAAAGAGAGGTGTGTGCTAGGGAAGAGCAGGGCCTTCCCTCGAAATGGAGCAAGTGTAAATCCTTCCCTCTGAATTAGTATAACTTTGAAATTAAGGGGCTCTCAGGCAGAGATATGGGGATAGGAATAACAGTTCTTTACTAGTATATCTAACAAGACAAACAAAACAATAACTATGAAATTAACAACAAACAGAACAGTAACCTAGTTCCAGTCCTTCTCGGCCGCAGGCACCCTTCCCTGTGCTGCAGTTACCGGTGGTGGACAGGGGCGGGTCCCGCGTAGCTGCTGNCTCCAGCATGGGGTCCCTTCCACGGGATATAATCTTTTATGGACTTCTTCAATGTGGGTCTTTCCCATGGGCTGCAGTTCTTTGCAAACCACTTTAGCATAGGTCCTTTCCAGGGGGTACAGTCCTTCAGGACCAGACTGATCCTCCATGGATGCCCCATGGGGTCACAGGTCCTGCCAGAAAACCTGTTACTACATGGGCTCCTCTCCACAGACCGCAGTTCCTTCCAGGAGCCTAGTCCTTTGTGGATTCTCCCATGGAGTGAGAGCTTCCTTTAGGGCATATCCACTTGCTCTGGCGTGGGCTCCTCCACGGGCTGCAGGTGGATCTCTGCTGTGGAGCTCCATGGGCTGCAGGGGAACAATATGGTCTTTGCCATGAGCTTCAAGGGAATCTGTGCTCCAGTGCCTGGAGCACATCCACCCCCTCCTTCTTCAATGACCTTGGTGTCTGCAGGGTTGTTTCTCTAACGTTTTTTTCACTCCTCTCTCTCCCAGCTGCTGCTGTGCAGCACATTTTACCCTCCTATGTATCCTACCACAAGCACAGCTCACCAAGCATGAGTATTTATGACACTCACGATGGCCTTCTGGAGCGAGGCCGTATCCAGGCAGCTCTGTGATTAGCTGAGGAAAGGGGAGATGGGATGGGGTTTGCTCCTCCCAGCTGCTCTTTTTCTTGGTCACGTGTAGTTGACGCAAGTCGTGTTTCCGTGCTGCACTTGCTACGTCATCGAGAATGTGAGGTGGTGAGTGCAGCATCCAGTTTGGTCGGCGGCAGTGTCAACTTTTATTTCTGAATTGCGTTTTCAGGTGGCATGGAAGACACAACAGGTGAGACACTGGGGAGAGGGTGTACTGCTGCTCGCATCTCTCTCCGCTGCGGCGGGACCACCTTGTGCGGCCTCTCTCTCGTCACTTATTCCTGTATCATAAGGATTCCCGTCGGTGGTGAAGGTCGCGCCGGGCTAGACTGCTGCTGCCTCTGGAGCATGAACGTCCTAGACTGACACGGCAGCGTGGAGGGGGGTGGGGAGCACCCGGAAAAGGCAGGGAAGTGGTGGTGTACGGTAGCCGGGCTGCATCAATTCGTCCCCGCGCTCCAGACTGGGAGTGGCGTCTTGAGACACGCTACTCAGTGTGAATCGCAGGAAAGACGTTCCGCCATGCTGCGGAGTAGGTGACGGCTGGACANCTGGGCTCTTTTCCTGTTTTGCAAGCACCATAGATTATAGCTGACAATATAGTCTTGTCATTCCCCTTTTCTATTAAAATATTCTTAATTCCCCATTTCTCTATTTCACATGAGTAGGGAGAATAACAATAGCACGCGGCAATCTTTTGCAAGCCGCCTGGAATCCTAGCTGTTGGTCCCTTGGTTGCTTTCTCTTATCCACGCAGGCAGTGAGCTCTGCAGTACCTGCTGCCGAGGAGCTAGTGGCAGTCTACAGAGCAGAGCTTGAAAACCTGATCCTGCTCAAGACACAAACACACTCAGAATGCTTCTCCAAATCCCTGCATTGTTCCTGATGCAGGCACTGGGAAAAGGCTAAGGCTAAACAAGAGAATGCAGTGGCTGCTGCTGCTTTCCAAACTCAACATTGTGTTTAGGTGTCTTTACTTTTGGCTGTTCTGCTTCTTTTCAGAGAGCCTCTTCTCAGGCTAGAAGACCAAAAAATAAAAGAAAAAAAGAAAAGAGCAATTAACAATTCAGGTTGGAAGGAACTTCTGGAGGTGTCTAGTCCAACCTCCTGCTTAAAGTAGGGTTAAAATCTAATTCAGACCAGTTTGCTCAGGGTTTCCTCTGGTCAGGGCTTGAAAACCTCCAAGACTGGAGACTGCACAATTTCTCAGGGCCCCTGTTCCACTGCTTGACTGTTCTCATGGTGAAAACCAGTTTCCTTATAGTCAATGTGAACCTTGCTTGTTTCAATTTGTGCCTATTGTGTCATCTTTCCACTATGCAACACTGTGAAGAGCCTGACTCTGTCTTCTTGATAGCCTCCTATTAGGTGCCCCTGCAGTCTTCCTTCCTCTAGGCTGAACAAGCACAGTTCCCTCAGCCTCTCCTCATAGTGCAAGTACTCCATCTCACTGACATCTTGGTGGCCCTCTGCTGATCCTCTTTATCAATTACTTTCTTGTATTGGGGTGCCCAAAGTTTGACACATTACTTTAAATGTGATCTAATGAGCACTGAGTAAAGGAGGTGTAGTGGTTTTGGTTCGCCAATTTCAAATTTCCCAGCTAATAATCACTTCCCCCAATCTACTGGCTATGGTCCCAGTAATATAGCCCAGGATACAGCTAACCACCTTTGCTGCCAGGGCACAGGTCTAGCTCATGTTCAGCGTGCTGTTTTCCAAGTTCCTTTTCAGCAGAGCTGCTCCCCGGCCAGTCTGCAGATGGTATTGATGCCAGGGGTTCTTCTTCCCTAGGAGCAGGACTTGACATTTGTCCTTGTTGAATTAAATTAGGTTCATGTCAGCCCATTTCTCCAACCTGTCTAGATCTCTCTGGAGACAGTCCTACCCTTGAGTGTATTTACTTCATCCTCCCAACTCCTGCAAACTTGTCAAGAGGAAGAGGCATCACCTCCTCCAGGTGTTTGATAAAGATTTTAAACAGGATAGGCCCCAGAATAGACCCCTGCAGTGCCCCACTCGTCACAGGCATCCCAGCAGACTACAGCCCATTAACCACCACTGAGCTCAGTCATGCAACTAGTTTTTAAACCCACCTAGTTGTCTACTCATCTGGACTATAATATCCCAACTTGGATACGAGAATATTGGAGGATAAAGAATTGAAAGCCCTGCTAAAGTCGAGGTAAATGGCATCCAATGCTCTCCCTTCATCCAAAAATCCTGACATTTTATCACAGAAGGCAATTAGGTTGTTCAGGCATGACAGTCCCTCGGTAAATGCATGCTGACTGTTCCAAATTGCTACCTCCTTCACGTGCTCAAAAAACATGTTCCAAGAGGACTTTCTCTATGATTTTCCAAGGAACTGAAGTTCCCTGGGTTGAAACTTTGGTTTTGTTTGTTTTAAGATGAATGCAACATTTGTCCTTCTCTAGTCATCAGGGAATTCCCTTGAACTTCATGACTTTTCAAAGCTGATAAGAGAATAGCCTCACTATGAAACCAGACAGTCCTCTCAGCATACTTGGATGCAGCCCATCTGGTCCCATGGATTTGCACAGATTAAGTTCCTTGAAATAACCCCTGATTCAATCCTCTTCCACTGTTAGTAGTTTTCCTTGAACCCTGTCTCTAAGCACAGAGGTCTGGGAGACCACCGGTGAGGACTGAGGCCAAGAAGGCATTGAATGCCTCAGCCTCATCGATGTCCACAGTCACTAGATCACCCATCCCATTCAGCAATAGACCCACCTTCTCCTTGTTCAGTCTTTTATTATTAAGGTGGTAGTAGAAGCTCTTGTTGTCCTTGATCTGTAGACTTCCTCAAGTTGCTTAAAGAAGGCTTTGTCTGCTTCCTTATCCGGTCTGTAACAGACTCCTGCCACAATATCACACTTGTTAGCCTCTGCTTTGATCTCATTCAGTTCCTGTTAGTTGTGAGGATATTCTTTGGAAATTGAGACCAAATGTAAGCCAAGATATCTTGGAAAATAAAAAACAAACTGGGCAACCAAATTAATTTCCTTTATGATATTTAATTTCTGATGAAATACAATCAAGAAGGCTGGACCTGATGATCTTAGAAGTCTTTTCCAACCGTAGCAATTCCATGAAATATCATAAACCTGTCAGCTCATGGTAACTATTAGTTGTATGGAGAGCTATCTATGGCGAAACAGGTTAAAGAATATTACATAATATTGCTATTTATTTTCTCCTGGTTGGATATGCAGAGTTACTGGGAGGGGGAGGGGTTCACTTCAAGTTTTAGTGTCTTTTGTTAAGTAGTTCAAATAGCTTTGTGCTTTTTAAAAATTTTGCCATATTTTAGTTCAAAGTAAACAGTAACTATGTAACCATTTTGGCACTACCAAGTCACTCATCCACTCCTGTTTTTACTTAGCCCTTTTTGCTTTAACATCAAAATAATTATAATGATTCTTCAGTGTGTTGACTACTTGTGCAAAATACTCTAGTGCAACTAATAGGTCTTACTCAACAGGCCTTCACCGGTATCTGTAAGAAGTATTAACGATTCCTCTATTATAATGAGCTACCAAGACTGAAGAATTTCTTATTTACATGCATAGCTCTGTCTTGAAAAGTGTCAGACTTGAAGGTTAATGCAGTTAGTTAGAAACCATCTGTAGTCAGGTTTTGAAAAATATTGTATTGTTCCTGTTTTAAGTTGGTTGATATTGATTAATAATTACCAGCTCAAGAGCCAGCAGGCAATAATTAGACACTGTCCTAGTGATAAGTTATCAAACCTGAAAAATAAACAAAAACCCATAAAACCTTGTACTTTAATTCTCATGCTTGTGCTTGGCAGTACGATGGGGATAAAAACTAAATAGATAGGACCAGCATTTCCCATATTTGGTGGTACAGGTCTACCAGTTTACAGTATTGTTCTGGTTAACTAATTGAATAACCTGTGACCTGAAAGCCATCGGGCCTTTTCAGTGGTACGCACTCTATAGTGCTCAGTAGTTCAATCGAGATGGAAAACATCCTGATTGCTTGTTAGGGAATTGCTGAATCTAGCAGCACCATAGAAACAAGTCTGCCACAGCTCAACATCCCCAGATCCAACCAGTTGCAAGGTTGACAATGTATTCCCAGTAGGTACACAAATACAGACATAGTGTACGTATACGGTCAGCAACACAGAACAACACAGAAACACTCAGTACTCAAACAGCAACAATGGCCTCATCCTGTTCCCCTCTCTGGCTGATCAGGATGAAGGTTCATTAGTGGGAAATATATACGTATATGCAATGTGGATCCATCCAGAAACTGGATTTAGACAGTCTAGTATCTGGCCTCTGGATCCCCATGTCTCCCTAGTTGCTCGCACCTGGGCATATGAGCCTCCAAGGCTCATAGCCCCACTCCAGTTGCTAGTACAGACCTCCTCTCACATGCACACGCTAGCTGGGCTTAGACACTTGATCTACATAGTAGCTATACTTGATCTATATAGTAGCTGGCCCCCACAGAAACACGCCCACACACCTAAATGAGTTTCTTAGTCCACACCCAGACCCCCTAGTCTCGTTGGCAGTTGTCTTAGACCCTCTGGTCCCTCCAGTAGCCAATTTCCCCAGGTGCCCCACCTTTAGAGATGCATGCATACCAGGCTCCTAAGCCATCACCTTCTCCCATGTGGGTCCTTCCCATGGGCTGCAGTTCTTCACAAACTTCTCCATCTTAGATCCCCCATGGAGTCACAGGTCCTGCCAGAAAACCTGCTTTTGTGTGGGCTTGTCTCCACAGAGCCACAGGTCCTGCTGGGAGCCTATTTATGTTTCAACTATCTACGGGCAGTAGCTTCCTTCAGGGCACATCCACCTTGCTCTGGCATGGGGTCTTCCCCAGGCTGCAGGGTGGGCATCTGCTCCACCATGGACCTCCATGGGCTGCAGGGGAACAACTTGTGTCGCCATGGTCTTCACCACAGGCGGCAGGGGAATCTCAGCTCCAGTGCCTGGAGCACCTCCTCCCTTTCCTTCTTCCCTGACCTTAGTGTCTGCAGGGTTGTTTCTCTCTCATATTCTCACTCGTCTTTCTCCCAGCTGTTGTTGCACAGCCATTTTTTTACCCTTCAAATATGTTATCACAGAGGCACTACCAACGTTGCTGACTGGCTCAGCTTTTGCCAGTGGTGGGTTCATCTTGGAGCTGGCTGAAACTAACTAGCTGTCGGACATGAGGGCAGCTCCTGGTGTCTTCTCAGAAAAAACACCCCTGCATCCCCCCCTCCACTACCAAACCCTCACCATGTAAACCCAATACAATGTCAAATAACCCTAAATATAAATTGTTACTGTTGGGGAGGGGATGTTAAAGTGTAAATAGTAAATCGTGTTAAATTTATATGGCAAGGAGAAAACTAAATTTGATTATTTTTAGACTAAATATATTAGTATGTTATTTTTTCATTTATTCTACTTAATGGAATATTTGAAGCATACTAAATTTTGATTACATTATAAAACCAATGATAGAGAGAAGTTATAGTGAACTTTGAGTAAACTTTTGCGAGAGGGAAGAATTTGGAGGCTTATTTAGGTGTTATTTGGTGCAGTTTTTTTTTTAATTATGCTGTCACATAAACCATTTTTAACACTTTATTACTGGGAAGACTAATAAAGTGGTGAATCACAATTAAAAACTACGATATTCCACATAACTTCATAGTGATGATTTTGTTTTGCAAGTAATAAAAGGTTTTGATCCCGATATGTTTTCACTGCAAGTACACTTGCATGTTTGCTTTTTAAGTGGGACAATGTCTTGTTGAGCAGGTGGAAACATGTAGAGTGGCTAGTTCTTAGCTACACGTGTTCAAACTGACTGTTCCCCGCACTACCACCCTTTTTAAGAGGATAAGGGTTTCAGTTAAGACTCCGAGAAGGTAGTTATAAATTTGGCTCCTTCTGTACTGTCACAATCTGCTGTTAATACAGAGCGGGGGTTCGTGATGGTTCGTTTGATCTCAGAGGTGCAAACAGGCAAATAGCAGGGGACAAAATCAGTTTATTCAACAACAGCAATGCATTTTTATTAAATGCCAACAACTCAGTTGTGATAGAGGGGAGAGATATAGGAAACAAAGTATAGAGAAGAAAAAGAGGGGGATGGGAAAATAGCTACCAACAGATGAGACGGACGTCCTTGTGGTCCAGCCAATAGACGGGTCTTCATCCGTGGGGAGATCTCAAGGGTCTTCTCCAGAGGGTCGCTCTTTTATAGTCCTTTTCCAAAGCGAGTGGCTTCTGGCCAAGAGGTGGGGAGATTTATGGACTATTGTGAGGGTTGCTCTAAGAAACAGGTATACAGAACCTGCCGCTCCAGCTAGTGCTTCCTCGAGAGCAGTGTACCATGAAGCACAGTGAGCATCTGCAAACAGTCCCTTGGCAAGCATCCACCTTGGTCAGGCCAGAAAGCCATTGTCCAGAGTCAGCCTGGGTGGGGGTTCTCGGGGTCTTCTTGTGACGGTTTTGAGGCAAAAACGAGGGAAACTTCAGACCGACACTTACATGTACCTAGCTACCAACTTCAACAAACCTTCTAGGAATTCAGTATCTACTTAACCCTCTGTTAAATTTGGTTGGGATTGGCCAAGAGGCTCAGAAGTTAATAACTGAAGGGAGATGGATAAACAGGTGGTGAAATTCCATCTTGTTCTTCTAGGAAATCAAAGCACTTACATTTACTCTTTGTAGCTTTCGTTTATAATCTACATAAATAGAAATCAGAAAATCATACTGTATTTCTTTCTATATTGTAGGGATGCTTGCTCACCAGTAGTAAATGGTGATGTAAGTCAATAATTCAAACATTTATTTACTAAGCACACCCTCTATTAATACTTCTTTCATGTTTATAATTAAAATATTAAGTGAAAAAATGCTCATCCTCTTATTCTTGAGAATAAATCATTCTGACATTTGAAAAAAAGGTGTCCTAAATTTATTTCAGGAGATATCAAAGTGAATTGTAGAGCTATAAGCCATAACAACAAATATGTGGAACAAATCCTCCAGTAATTTCAGTCTTAGTGACTTCCCAATGCAGAGGTAGTGTCTGAGTGGTTCATAGTCCTTAGCAGATTTTTCTTCCATGAATATATGTAGTTGCATTTGAACCTACAGGAACTTGGATGCGGTAACGAGTTTTGTAGCTTAACTATATAATGTGAAGAAGTGCTTCATTTTGTTCTCAACCTGCTAGTTTCGTTCCATAGCCCCTAGTCTTAGGAGAGAGGAAACCATTTTCTTCTCCCTTCAGGATTTTATAGTTTTTCTTCATATTTTGCCCTTAACATTTCCTCAACCCTGAAAATTTCTAGTTACAAAATATTTGTAGCCAAGCAATTTGTGTATTTTGTTTTTACTTTTAGTGATTTGTGTAGTTACAGTACTAGACTGTTCCCTTTCCTGAGTCTTATAGAAAGACAATTGAACGGAATGTCTGCTGTTTTTTGGTGTATGAATGTGAGACTCACGAGCTGAGAGAAAAATGAATGTTTATTGCAGTTAAGACAGTACTTATACACTTAGTGTGAGAATCTTTGTTCAGTCCTTCTCATGCAAGCCAGTTTCAGGCCTGTAATAAATCTGTCGGCCTGACAGTTTCTTTGTTTTCTCAAGGTTTGCAGGCTTCGAAGAAAGAAGACGTCTTTCCTGTTCTCAGATCGTGTGTAATCTGCTTTCTCTCGTGCTTCCCAGGAATTTTCTGCAGTGTCAGGCTTTGCTCTTTCCTCACAGATGTTTATACCAGTGATATCTAATTTGTGACCCACTGACTATAGCTGACTCTCCAGAAGAGTTAATCTAGCATTTCCTCCATCCTCAAGATTTGAAAATGGTTTGAGACCTTATAAAGACTGCAGAGTGGCTACCTAAACAATTTATCACACAATTGGAAGCATATGTTATGTGGCCAAAATGGGCGTCCCTCATGGCAAGGCACGCACCTCCACATAGCTGAAATGCATGCCTTCTAGTCATTTGGTAGGGGAATGGTTGGGATATTGTTATGCCAAGATGGTGTTGACTCAGAGAATTTAACTTTAAAAATATTTAGTTATTAATTCAGGTACTGAGAAACAAAGAAGACAAATAAATAAGCACTTAGGGAAAACACCTTTCTTCTCCCTTCCCCAGGCTTGACTTTAGTCCAGACACCTCTCTTCCCCCCTCCCTAGTCTCCACTGCCCTTATTTTTGCCATGCATTATACTCAGTCCCTTCAGTGAGGCAACAGACAGTGCAGCATGTTTGGAACAGTGCATAGTGTTTTTTCTTACACTGCTCCTGGCTTTTTATTAATTTCCTCTGCTCTGGCATGGGCTTATCTACAGGCTGCAGCCACTTTTGGGGGTATACCTACTTTGTTGTGGATTATCCATGGGATGTAGTCCCCTCAGACATACCACCTCCTCTGACATGGAACACCTTCTGAGAGTGTCTCCAGCTGTGTCCCCAGCAGTGTCCCTTTCCTCGTGTCTCTTTCTGTTTTTCCTCACCCATCCTCACATGTGCCCTCCTGTGTGTCCTGTCCCTAGCTGCTACCACCCTTTGTTAAATATGTTTGTGCAGAGGCGTCATGTTGAAGTTTTGCTATGTGGTGGGTTGTTTTCATCAGTTGCTGTGCTAGCTAGTTGTAATCAGCTATGACTAGCACAGGACAGTTCATGGCCTATGCATGTACAGATCAATCTTGCAGACCCATTCTACCAAAAACCTGCCATTTATGCTAAGTATAGATATACTGCAAGCACTTCAAGGGAATCTTTGTTGCCAGCTGTTGCTGAAAGGTGAAGTATCACTGAACCAAAAAGGGAAAATCAGACAATGTATCAAACTAAGCCTTTCAAAAATATAATCTTGTTATTGACTTAGCTGCATTGCATATATTTATTAACCTGAAGTATTAATGCATTTTGCTGAATGTTGCATGTGCCTAGCACATAATATACATATCCCAAACAAAGCTTTTTACTTTACAAATGCTCATGTGTAAGACCTCGACTTTAATATTGCTTGAAGAATTAAAATAGCCTAGTGATGCCTTAAGGAGCCCAGAAATAAAACAACACACTTTCGCGATAATATTAGTATAGGAGGTAATATAAAGGTTGGTTTTTGTTGGAGGCCTCCAGGGGCAGATATGGAAAATGTCCACAAAATGCAC
>VWZS01005712.1:0-14803 GCA_013397075.1 Rhabdornis inornatus | reverse complement strand
AAAAAAAAACCAAGGCCACAGTGCTGGAGCTTTGCCAGGATCTCAGAAACCAGCCACGCTGGGGAAGGGGGGGGAAAGCGGCTGGGATTTTTATATTAGTTTGAGTCTCTCTGGTCACTGTCCATGGCCACCCCCCTTCTCTCCCTCTCTGCCAGGACATGCCAGCTCCCCAGACACGGGGCCCGGCCCGGCCCCCTGACAGGCCCACAGGCCTGCAGTGGAGCCAGGCCAGGGCCCTGTTACCTGCACTGCTGCTGGAAAAGCCAAGAGGGCTCAGTTCCGGATTACCTCCTTCAAAATGTGTGTTCACGGAGCGAACTAACTTTCTTCAATTGGTTCTTCACGCTGTCAACAATCAAACCAGCCTCCAATTGGTCACTATCAACTCCCAGGGGAGTACTCACAGAGAAAACTTCTCTTTGAGTTTTTCCTCCCCAGGTCAAACTGCGACAGTTTAATAAGAAAATAAAAAAGGGGATAAAAAGAAAAGAAAAGCAAAATCAAGAAAAACAAGTGCTGGAAAAAAATCTCAATTGCTCACCACCAGCTGACTGATGCACAGCCAGTTCATGAACAATGGCAGCCCCAGCACGCTTTCCCCTCACCTGGGTTTTATTGCTGAACACAACATCATATGATATGGAATATCCCTTTGGTCAGTTGGGGTCAGGTGTCCCAGCTGTGTCCCCTCCAAACTTCTTGTGCACTCTCAGCCTCCTTGTTGGGGGAGAGGTGTGAGAAGCAGAAAAGGCCTCAAGTCCATGTAAGCTCTGCTCATCACTAATGAAAACACCAATGTGTTATCAGCAGTGTTTTCATCACAAATCCAAAACAAAGTCTGGGAAGGTCCCTGTTGAGTCAAAGCTAGCCAACAGTATTCCAATTTACAAGGGTGTGAGAGAAGACCCAGGAAACTAGAGAGCTGTTAGACTAACCTCAATACCTGGAAAAATTATGGAGAAGATCATATTGGGTGCTATTGAAAGGAATTTAAAGGACAATAGAAATCATCAGGCACTGTCAACATGGGTTCAAAAAGAGTCCTGCCTAGCTGATTTAACATCCTTCTACAATAAGATCACCTGCCTAGTAGATGAGGGGAAGGTGGCAGATGTCGTTTTTCTGTATTTTAGTAAAGTTTTTAATGTTGTCCCTCACAGCATCCTTCTGGACAAGCTGTCCAACTGTGAGATGAGTGGGTATGCAGTGCACTGGGTGAAGAGCTGGATGAAGGGCAGGGCTCAAAGGGTTGTAGTAACTGGGGCTACATCTGTCTGGTGATCAGTCACCAGCGGTGTTCCTTGGGGCTCAATTCTAGGGCCGATTCTGGTCAATATTTTTATCAGTGATCTGCATGTAGGAATTGAATGCACCCTTAGTGAGTTTGCTGATGATACCAAACTGGGAGGTGCTGTTGACTGTCTTGAGGGACAAGAGGCCTTGCAGAGGGATCTGGATAGATTGGAGCATGAGTAATCATCAGTAGCATGAATTTAACAAGAAAAAATTGCTGTATTATTCACCTGGGATGGAGCAATGCCAGACAGAAGTATAGATTGGGAGAGGAATGGCTGGAGAGCAGCCCTGCAGAAAGGGATCTGGGAGTGCTGGTTGATGGTAGGCTCAAAGCCCCATCCAACCTGGCCTTGAACACTGGTCTTCACCATGGACTGCAGACAATCTCTGGTCTGCATCCAGAGGAGGGAAGAAAAGCTGGTGAAAGGGCTGGAAGGCATGTCCAATGAGGAGTGACTGAGGACTTGGGGTTTCTCTAGTTTGGAGAGAAGGAGCCTGAAGAGGGAACTCATTTCTCTCTACAGCTTCCTGAGGACAGAAGTAGAGCGGGAGGTGCTGATCTATTGGCTCTGGTATCCAACGACAGGACACATGGGAATGGTTCAAAGCTGTTTTAGGGGAGGTTCAGACTTGATATTATGAAGCATTTATTTCCTGATACAGTGGTCAGACACTGGAACAGGCTTCCTAGAGAGGTGGTTGATGCCCCCAGCCTGTCAGTGTTTAAGAGGCATTTGGACAATGCCCTTAATAAGATGCTTTCCAGCAAAAAACAGTACATTTTCCAGCCCTTATTCCATGTAATTTTCATCATGCTCAGGTCCCACAGTATCCAATACATCATCATTTGATGAGTCGGCGGGAGACAAACAGCACTCAATATGAGTGATCAGCAAGTCTCGTTTATTAGCAATCTTTGGTTCATTATATACTATCACTAATTAAGCTCATACATAGTGCAAAAGCAAGCACACTATTGGACAGCATTTTAAGTGTTAACCCCTCCCCGTTCCACATTCCTTTGGTCGTCCAGCTGCACTCTGTTTTTGCTGCGCTGCACGGATTCAGCTATCTGCTGCATGGGAACATGGCCTTTATTGGCTAGCCATTCCTCTACAATCATTAACCTCCACCCCCTTCCCATCCTTTGAGATATACACCGATATCATTCCCTTAGTCTATGGGCAGCCCTCTAAAGTGTTCATAAAATGCCCGTAAGATATCCATTGAATTAATTTAGTCCATTACTTTAGGCTCCATCTATTATGGGGATCACTCAGGAAAGGAGAGATAGTGTGTTGTGTTGGATTGCTGCACGCTGAAGCCATTTCATGTTGTGTCATCCCTGCACTTGACTCGTTCCTCACGAGATTCAGTCTTCATTGGTTCAGTTAAGTCCTGTGACTTAATACCTTTAACGTGTGGCAGCCACAGCAGTGGCAACATACAGCATCATATAACACTGGCATCATACAGCAATGGCATCATACAACTCAAATCATGGGTTATTTTCACCCAAGACTACAGCTCCTTGAGGTACACCTTGGAATTCCCCATCCTTCTGCATTACCACCAAGTGCACCCAGGTCCTCGAGCAAAAGTAATCCCATCAATGAGTTTGCCTTTTCCCAGGGAAGGAATAACCTACTTGAGGGGCGCTTTGGGGTCCTTGGTGGTCTTGATCCTCCTCTATTGGTCTTGCCTGCTCNAGTAGAGCGGGAGGTGCTGATCTATTGGCTCTGGTATCCAACGACAGGACACATGGGAATGGTTCAAAGCTGTTTTAGGGGAGGTTCAGACTTGATATTATGAAGCATTTATTTCCTGATACAGTGGTCAGACACTGGAACAGGCTTCCTAGAGAGGTGGTTGATGCCCCCAGCCTGTCAGTGTTTAAGAGGCATTTGGACAATGCCCTTAATAAGATGCTTTCCAGCAAAAAACAGTACATTTTCCAGCCCTTATTCCATGTAATTTTCATCATGCTCAGGTCCCACAGTATCCAATACATCATCATTTGATGAGTCGGCGGGAGACAAACAGCACTCAATATGAGTGATCAGCAAGTCTCGTTTATTAGCAATCTTTGGTTCATTATATACTATCACTAATTAAGCTCATACATAGTGCAAAAGCAAGCACACTATTGGACAGCATTTTAAGTGTTAACCCCTCCCCGTTCCACATTCCTTTGGTCGTCCAGCTGCACTCTGTTTTTGCTGCGCTGCACGGATTCAGCTATCTGCTGCATGGGAACATGGCCTTTATTGGCTAGCCATTCCTCTACAATCATTAACCTCCACCCCCTTCCCATCCTTTGAGATATACACCGATATCATTCCCTTAGTCTATGGGCAGCCCTCTAAAGTGTTCATAAAATGCCCGTAAGATATCCATTGAATTAATTTAGTCCATTACTTTAGGCTCCATCTATTATGGGGATCACTCAGGAAAGGAGAGATAGTGTGTTGTGTTGGATTGCTGCACGCTGAAGCCATTTCATGTTGTGTCATCCCTGCACTTGACTCGTTCCTCACGAGATTCAGTCTTCATTGGTTCAGTTAAGTCCTGTGACTTAATACCTTTAACGTGTGGCAGCCACAGCAGTGGCAACATACAGCATCATATAACACTGGCATCATACAGCAATGGCATCATACAACTCAAATCATGGGTTATTTTCACCCAAGACTACAGCTCCTTGAGGTACACCTTGGAATTCCCCATCCTTCTGCATTACCACCAAGTGCACCCAGGTCCTCGAGCAAAAGTAATCCCATCAATGAGTTTGCCTTTTCCCAGGGAAGGAATAACCTACTTGAGGGGCGCTTTGGGGTCCTTGGTGGTCTTGATCCTCCTCTATTGGTCTTGCCTGCTCCTTGACTCCACTTCTGCACTTGTGCTGTATATTGTGTGGTCACCACGGACCTGAACAGGAAAATTGAATCCAGAAAGGTGCTGCTCTACCTTCATACAAACCCCCCCCCCCAGCCTTTCCAGGTACATCCAACTTTCCCACTTGAATGATCATCGGTATTTGAGGCATAGCAATGCATTAACTCCTTACTGCACAGGCTTCTACACACACATTTGACATTCATGTGCAATGGCATCATTAGTCAAATCCACCCCTCAATCATGAGCCCATTTGTATGTCACATCCCCTCCTAAATATCCTGATGTGTCATGGACCCATCAAGCTTTGAATCGCTCACCTTTATTACCAGTCCAGATCTACCTGAGCCACTTCAATTCTAGCAGCCTGATCCACCTGCTCATTGTTTTGATGTTCCTCAGTGACCTGGCTCTTGTGTATGTGAGCATCTATGTGATATACTTTTACAACCAGGTTCTCTACTCAAGCAGTACTATCTTGCCACAATGTGGCAGCCTAGATGGATTTGCGTCTGCACTGAGTTATTCTGCTTCCATTGGTGCAACCACCCCCACAGGACATTTGCCACCATCCATGACTCAGTATAAAGAAAGAGTACTGGCCATTTTTCTTGTTCAGCAGTATCTAAAGCCAGCCATCAGTAAACAGGGCATATTGCTTCTCATTTTCTTGTAATTTTTTATACAGTGGGGCCTCTTCAGCTTGAGTCACATCTGGCAACAGTGGAGTTTCTGTCTTTTGGCCAGTCCATGATCACTCCCAAGACTCCTGAGCTGTCAGGGTTTCTCATTTGAACCGTTGCGTGATCAATGCAACCCACTTACTCCATGTAGCATCAGTTGTATGACCGTCCCTTTGAGCATCCAGCCAAGCAGAGGAAATTGTGGTGCCAAGAAGAGCTGTACTTTAGTACCAACTACTTCTAAAGCAGCTCAAACCTCTTCATATGCTGCTAATATTTTTTTTTCAGTTGGAGTGTAGTGGGCCTCAGATCCTCTATATTCCCAGCTCTAAAACCCTGGAGGTTGACCTCAGATCTCTCCAGGTACTTTCTACCACAGGCTCCAGGTGGGGCCAAGGTCCCTGGCTACAGTGTAAAGCATGTTTTTCATATCTTGTCTTGTCTGGACTGGCCCAAGGGCCATTGCATGAACTCTCCCCCATTTAATTTGTTCAAAGGTCTGTCACTGCTCAAGGCCCTATTCAAAACCATTCTTCTGAGTCATTCAAGAGAGAGGGCTTAAGATCAAACTAAAACCTGAAATATGCATTCTCCAAAAACCCGCAACACCTAAGAAAGCTTGTGTTTCTTTTTTGTTAGTTGGTGGAGACAAAGTAGTTATTTTATTGATCATATCCATAGGAACATGACAACACCCATCTTGTCATTTAATTCTTAAAAACTGGATGCTCTGTGCAAGTCCTTTGACCTTACTTTGTTTTATGGTGTCTTGGTTTGAAAGACAGGTATTTGCTAAAAGAGACATGGGCCTCTCTTTGAAAGGGAGAGTATAAACCCCCCTCCCTTCACTTTACTATAATTTTGAAATTAAAGGGCTCTCAGGCAAAGATATGGGGGANCCTGATGCTCCAAAAGGATGTCTAAAGTCGGCAGGAGATGCAGGAGAAAGCGTCCGAGCAGGGAGGTTGGGGGATCCCACAGCCAAGGAAGGCAGCTCCCCCACATCGGGATGGCAGAGCAGAGTTTTTAGCGACCGTCCTTCTCTGAGCCAGAGGAGCGAGAGAGCCGAGAAAGCAGGCAGCTGCCCCCCACCTCTCCTTTTCCGATGTTCCCCCTCTCCCCACCCCCTGCGAGAGAAACTGTTACCCTAGCTATCTAAGCTAGGGTGCAGCCACAAATTCTTAGCATAGCAATGGGAAAAATTCCACAGAAAGAAAAGGGAAAAACTCAACCCCCAACATATGGCCAAACCAGCTTTCCAAAGAATCTGAATTACTCTTTTCCCTTTCTCAAACACTTCTGCCTCTCTGTTGCCGCACACAATGAGGTCATCGATGCATTGCAGATGTTCAGGGGCTTCACCCTGTTCCAGTGCAGTCTGGATCAGTCCATGGCACATGGTAGCACTATGTTCCCACCACTGGGCAGTTGATTCCAGGTGTATTGGATATTCCTCTGCATGAAAGAAAACCATGGCCTGCACTCTGCTGCCAGATCTAGATCAAGAAAAATGCGTTAGTGATATCAGTTGTGGCATATCACTTGTCTCTCTTCAACTACCATTCACATTGGAGCTCTAACATGTCCAGTATAGCAGCACTCAGTGGTGGCATGACTTTGCTCAGGCCACAGTAGTCCACTGTTAGCCTCCACTCTCCATTAGATTTTTTTCACTGGCCATATGGGACTATTAAAGGTTGAATGAGTCTTGCTGATCATTCCTTGCCTCTCCAGTCTTTAAAACAGCATATGGATGGGAACCAGAGAGTCTCGGTTGGTGCAATATTGTTGCTGATGCACTGCCATGGTAGTAATTGGCATCTGTTTTTCTTCAACCTTCAGCAACTCCACAACAGAAGGATCATCTGTGAGACCAAGCAAGTTAGACATCTCTTTAATCTTCTCTGTACTCAAGGCAACTTTATCAAAAGTCCACTTGGTACCCCTTTAGTTCCTTGAAGTACCCTCTCCTGAGGTAGTCTATGCTAAGGATACATGGGGCCACTGGGCAAGTCACAATAGGATGCCACACATTCCCTGTGTCTTGATTTGAAAGACAAGTGTCTGCCAAGGAAGGTGGGAACCTCCTTTTGAATGGAGAATATGACCCCCTTCCTCCGAATTATTGTAACTTTGAAATTAAGGGGGCTTTCAGGCAAAGATATAGGAAAAGGAATAACAGTTCTTTACCAGTCTGTGTATGTATAACAAGGCAAACAAACAACAATGGTAATAACAACAAACAAGAACAGAAAACCTAATAAACAGTCTCTTCCCACTCTAAGCAATTTCCCCTTTGGTGTAGTTACGGTCACAGCTGTCAGGGCAGGTGTGATGATTCCCCCGCGGCTGCAGGGGGCGCTGTGGCGTGAGTTTCGGCTGTCTCTCTCCACGTGGACAATGGTGGACGGGCTCGGCGGAAGGGATGGAAATGGGGCTTACTTTACGAACCCCCAGGGGCAGCGATCCCGGTGCCCTCTCTGGATAGCAAAAGGAGCTGTAGCAGGGACCTCGGAGTAGCAAACTGGGAAGGCAGGGATGAGCAAAGTCCTGGAGTGGTAGATGAGGTGTATCAGAAACTCGGCAGCTGTAGCTGAACCACGGGGCATCTGGGCAGGCAGGGGGTGCGAATTGCAGTGTAGTAGAGAAACGTCGGAGCACTGGCAAAAAACGGTGGGGATGGGGCAGAGGCAGCCCGGCTCCCCAGCAGGTCAAGGGAAAGTCTCCCTGGGAGGGGAAAGGGGTCGGGATCCCAGGGTTTTCCCCTGAGGCAAATAGGCAGATGGTGAAAGTTCCTTTTTAGTGAGGTAGGGTCCCAGTGCAACGGCCGCTCTTACGAGCAGAGCTCCACTCATGGTAGAAGGCAGCAGAAGACAGAACCCCTCAGTGGTGGTGAATTCTTCCCACGGCAACTGCAGGCCTCCTTCCTCTCCGAATGCCAAGCGTGTAAGTGAGCCTAGGAGCTGTGCCTAGCCCTTTTTTCCCCAGCCAAAATCTCGTGGTATCTCCGCCCCTCCGAGAGAAAAACCTCAGATAAGAGAGCAGCCAGCTTCACCCTTCCCGGGGCAACTTCTTTTGTCTTTCTTAACTATTGATAGTTATTGTTTCCTAGCAACCTATGGGACAAAATTCCATGAGAGAAAGGAACAAAAGGACAAATCCTAAACCCCAACACCCTGTTAGAATCACCTCAGCATCCAACATAGACAACTGTTGAGATCTTCCTATCAGGACAGAAATACAGATTGGTTCTGCCCCTTTGTAATCTGATGGCATTAGGGTACACTGTACACCAATGCCCACCAGAGCCTTATACTCCTGTGGGTCTGATGTGTTAAGCCATCAAACCCACACAGTCCAGTAGACCCAGTCTTCCCTTTCCTCCACCTGGCTAGAGGCAGGGCCCTTTCATTCCTGGACAGAGTATTTGTTACTTGATTTTTGTAACTGCAAACCAGAAGTCCCTTTATTAGGTTTTGAAAATCTTCCCTTCTACTCTGCGTCATACAAACTGGAGCAGTAAATTTCCTGGATGTGAAATGAATAAGGGCAAGGAGACCAGCTCCTTTTTAATGGCTTTATTGAGAAATCAGCTCTGGGTCACGTGCACCACCGCTGCTCCTGATGGACGATCCAGAGGAGGAGGAATTCAGCTTTGCTGTGCAGCACAGCTGGGCCTTCTATCCTCACAGGAGTCCACAAGAAGACAGTGGCTGGCTCGTAGTCTAGGGATGTCATGTTGATCGGGTGCTGTTCAGGTCATGGTGACAAGGCAAAAGAGCCTTGGTTGGTGATTTCATCTTCTCTACAGTTTTCCTTACTTGGGAGTGCCATTTTTAGTTTTCAATGTTATATTGGCTCGTTGTTTTGGGTTTTTTTTTTATTACTGAGCTGTGTCCCATGAGCACTTGCGGTTTTCTGATTTGCCGGGAGCCATTTTGGGAGCAACGAAGGCATTACCCGACGGGAGGGAAAGGGCATAAGGGCAGGGCAATTCCAGGGAGTGGGAACCAGAACAGAACAACAGTAACAATTAACATAAAAACAGGGTGTTTTCCACAGTTAACAGAACATTAACAGAACAAACTTATGAAGTTGTTAGTAACAGATGGATGCCTTTTGGCTGTTGTTTTTTTACTGCAATTCCTATACCAAATCTTCTAGTGTCCGGGTAGATTCACCATCCCACTTCCTCATGTCCTCCTCTGGTTGTGCAGATAGAACCACAGGGTGGCACATGGTGTGTGCCACTGGTACTGTTTCCCTTGAGCAGAAAAAGGCTAACAGTTCAGTATGGATGAGGAAAAAGACATATTCTCTTTGAATTGCTGGAACTGTTGAAACAGTCTCTCCACAGCCAAGACACAGGCCTGTAGGGAGGAAGAGAGATTCTCTTCAAATTGCCGGAGTTGGCTGGCCAATCCAGACAGTTGGTGCCTCCGTGTCTGTCTAGCTCATTATTGCTAGGGTGCTGGTGTATGATGGTGTACTTTGTACAAACTTTCACCACATGGACTGCCTGTACTGGATTTAATCTGGGTCATTGTAATGCCTGGTTATTGACCTGGTTGCTATAGATCACCTCCACCATGCCTAATTTCCTTGGTGGTGGTCTGCTTGCCTCTGTAATTTACAAGTTCTTCCTTGAAGGGATACGTCCTTCACACTCAACAGGAGGTGCCTCCAGAGGCTTAAGACTCCTGCCTTTTTTCCAATTCCTTTGCCAATGGCCTTATCCTTAGCAAGGAATCCCAACTGCTGGGCTTCCTTACCTTCTGATTCCTGACTATTGTCCTCAATATCTCAGCATCAGAGTAACCAGCTGATAATTTGCTTGCCTGGTTGATGGCTAAAATCTATTTACAGATCTCACAGTTCACTCAAGGATAGGGATCGGGTGGTTACTGACTCATTTATTATTTCAGTCTCTTCCTCCTCCTTTTCTTGTGACTGCTCTGCTGCAGAACAGGCTGCCTCTTCTGATTCTTTCTCCTCCTCCCTCTTAGTAAAAGTTTCTTCTTCCCTTACTAAATGAGTTAACCTCCATTTCCATTATTTCTTGACTATCTTAGCAACAGATATAGTTGATGGCTGAGTATCTGGTTTAGCCACAAAATCTATTTGTATGTCTTCATCCAGAGATCCTCTCTTGTCCTTGAGGATTCTGAATAGTGCTGAATAGTGCTCAGTAGGCATAGGCTAGGCCCCAGTACAGTGCAAGAAGTTGTGTCTCTTTGGCATAGCCAGGGCATCCTCTTTTCAAACATTCTGTCACTATCAGGATCTCACACTTGTTCAGGACTGAAGTTCCAGACCATCAGTGACAACTGTGCTAGGCACTTGCCCATATTCTCCCACACTCCTTGCCACCCATAACTGCACTGTCTTGAGGCATATCCCTGAGTGATAGTCCTAAATAGTTGGTTAGCTTTAGAAAAAGCAAAAAAAAAAATATTGAGAAGTATTGATAGGACTATTTTAGTTATGGATGTTCAAGATAGCAAAGATTTATTGTAAAAAGGGAGAAAACACCTACCCCATAGGAGAAGGGGAACGTGCCATTCTGTGTTTCCTACACTGAATGCCTCTCAGAGGAGAAAAGGGGAAAAGTGTAATTTNAAAAAAAAAAAAAGATGAAAAAAACCAACAATTGCTCACCACCAGGCAACTGATGTCTAGCTGGTCTCTGAGAAATGGCCACTCCAGTAAACCTCTCCCCTAGGTTTTATTGCTGAGTATGATGTCATGTCATGTATGGAATGTCCCTTTGGTCAGTTGGGGTCAGCTGTCCCATCTGTGTTCCCTCCCAATTTCTTGTGCACCCCTAGTCTACTCACTGGTGGGGCAGTGTGAGAAGCAGAAAAGGCCTTGACTCTATGTAAGCATTGCTCAGCAATATGTAAAACATCCCTGCATTATCAACATTGTTTTCATCACAAATCCAAAATTTAGAACCNAGCCTTTAACAAGCTCTCAAATTTGATGTACAGCAAAAAAGGGAGCATTGCATGGATTAGATAAACCACTGTTAGGAACAGATAAGTCAGCATCATGACCAGCACCTGTTAAACAGATATAATAATTTTAAGTTCCCTTCAATGCACTTAGATCAAATCTGTNGGCCTTGACTCTATGTAAGCATTGCTCAGCAATATGTAAAACATCCCTGCATTATCAACATTGTTTTCATCACAAATCCAAAATTTAGAACCATAAAAGCTACTATGAAGAAAATTAACTATCCCAGCCAAAACCAGTACAATCTTGTACTAAGGGAGCCCAGAACTGGATGGAGTACTCCAGGTATGGCCTCAATGGGCTGAATAAAGGGGAGAGTTCATATCCCTTGACGTGCTGGCAATAATCCTCTTCATGCAGCCCAGAAGACAATTAGCCTTCTTTGCTGCAAGGGCACATTGCTGGCTCATGTCCAACTTGATGTCTACTAAGACCTCCAGGGTCTTCTCTGCAGAGCTGCATTCCAGCTGGTCAGTCCTCGGCCTGTACTGGTGTCTGGGGTTGTTCCTTCCCAAATGCTGGGTGTGACACTTCTTGCTGAACTGCATGAGGTTCCTGTCAGCCTGTTTTTCCAGCCTGTTGAGGTCCCTCTGGATGGCAGCACAATGGTGTGTCATCCACTTATCCCACTTATGGGTTATCTGTAAACTGTCTGAGGGTAGGCTTTGCCCAGTCATCCAGGTCATTAATGAAGATGTTGAACAAGATCAGGCCCAGTATTGACCCCTGGGGTACACCACTAGTTATTGGTCTCTAACTAATCTTTGTGTGACTGATCACCACCCTCTAGGCATGGCTGTTCAGCCAGATTTCATTTCACTACATTATCTCCTCATTCAAACCATACTTCAACAGCTTCCCCATGAGAATCTTGTGGGAGATGGTGTCTAAAGCCCTACTGAAGTCTATGTAGACAATACTCACTGCTGTCCCTTTGTCCGCCAAGCTAGTAGTTTCATTGTAGAAATGTATAAAGTTGATCAAGCATGACTTCCCCTTGGTGAATCCATGCTCACTACTCCTGATGATTTTCTTGTTCTTCAGGTGCCTGGAAGTAATTTCCAAGATTAGCTGCTCCATCATCTTCTGTTAGGAATGGAGAGGGGAGAGCTTAGACAAATCCCTGCCTTTCCAGGTTTCTGGCAGGGGATAGCAGCTTTACTGAGGTGGCCAGCACCCCAAGACCCACTCTTGCTTGCAAGTTCTTAATAATGACCGATCAGGCCTACTACAACATGAATCATTTATTAAAGACACCAAGGAAAATAGACGTAAGACTTAAACAGATTTACTTTCTACACAGGAATAAAAAAAAATAACTACTAGTAGATATAGATACAGTGCATGATAATAATAAAGGTACCTTATGTTACAGCTAGCAAAGAAATAGTATAGATTAGGAGTCAATGTCACTTACCAATGAATGATAGTGGTGTGCAGAGAATTTCCCTAATTTCTGTCAATCCCCTGGGGAAGTAACTTGATGTGAACATCTTTGTCATTGAGGAGAACTCTCTACACACTCAGAGATTGTATAAGAGATTTCTGATTTCATGAAAATCATAGTGGTCTTTTATAGTTGTAAAAATGCTTGTGTTCTGCAGTCACTAATTTTAGGTTTTCCTTTCTCACCATTCAAGTCAGGATGTGTATTGCTGTCTAAGGAGGTTGTCAGCTGAGATAGTTCATCACAGGACTAACCATTCCAGTCTGATTTTAGCCGTATGTGACAGGGAGATAAGGTTTTGCTGTATCAGGGGTAAAAGGTCCTGCCACATCTTCCCAGGTATCAAGGTGAGGCTGACCAGCCTGTAGTTCCCTGGGTCCTCCATCTTGCCTTTTCTGATGCCTTAAGTTTTAAGTTTTTCTGTTCTGCTTGGGTGTACTTTTCTGTTGTGCTTGGGTGGTGAAGACAAAAGAGTCCTATTCCAGCTGAGGACTCAAGGACAATTTCTTCAAACTTCAGGCCCTAAGCACAAACAACGTAAAAAGAAGAGGGCAGGCAAGCAAGCAAGCCAAGATGAAACTTCATAATTTGAGACTATTAATTAGACAGTTGACTCCTGCATGCAAATGGACTAAAACTTATAAAAATGTGAGATCTCGTGACCAAGCCCTCTTTTGCTTCTGTCTTGGAGCCATCTGGGCAGGGGCCATGACTGGTACTGCCAGAGTGTGGCCTTAGAAGGCCTCTTAATAAATATCCATTTTATTCCCCTTAACTCTGTCTAACCTCTGTTCCAGCTCCTCTGAGCATCAATAAGAGTGATATTTACTTTCCTCCAGTCCTCAGGCACCTTTCCCAATTGCCATGATTAATCAAAGATTATTGAGACTGGCTTCACAATGACATCAGCCAGCTCATAGCACTCGTGGGTGTATTCCAACAGGACCCATGGACTCACGTATGTCCAGTTTGCTTAAGTATTCCCTAATCCGATAATCTTCCACTACAGGTAAGTCTTCCTTGATCCATCTTTTTTCCCTGTCTCTAGGACCGAGGATCCCTGAAGGGTGGTCTTGCTAGTAAAGACTGAGGTGTAGAAGATAGTACCTCAGATTTTTCCATGTTCTGGGTCACCAGGGCCCCATCCCCATTCAGCCCTAGCCCACATTTTCTGCAGTCTTCCTTCTGTCACCTATGTACTTATAGAAGCACTTCTTGTTGTCTTTGACATCCCTGGCCAGATTCAATTCCATTTGGGCTTTAGCATTCCTAATGTGTCTCTGCATGCTTGGATAGTGTGTCTGTATTCCTCCCAGGTTGTCTGTCCCTGCTTCCACCCTCTGCAGGCTTCCTTTTTGTGTTTGAGTATGTCCAGAAGAGTATGTCCAGGAGCTCCTTGTTCACCCACACAGACCTGGCATTTTCACCTGACTTCCTGTTTGTTGGGGTGGACTGGTCTAGATATTGGAGGTGGTGATTCTTGAATATCATCAACCAACTTTCTTGGGCCCCTCTCCCCTCCAGGGCCTTATCCCATGGGACCCTTCCAAGCAGATCCCTGAAGAGACGAAAGTCTGCTCTCCTGAAGTCCAGGGTTGTGATCTTGGTTTTTGCCCCGCTCCCTCCCCTTTAGGATCCTGAACTCCACTATTTCATGGTCAGTGCAGCCAAGGTTGCTTTTGACCTTCATATCCCAAATAAGACCCTATTTTTCTGTGAATATGAGGTCCATCAGGGCACCTCTCCTCATTGACTCCTCTATCACTTGGTTTGGGAAGCTGTTATTGATGTTCTCCAGGAACATCCTGGATTGCTTGTGCCCTGCTGTACTGTCTCTCCAGCAGATATCAGGGTGGCTCAAGTTGCCCATGTGGACCAGAACCTGCAAAACTTAGGCTACTTCTAGCTGTCTGTAGAATGCCTCATCTGCTTGTTCTTCCTGGTCAGGCGGCCTATATCAGACACCCACTACAATGTCATCTTTACCTGTCTTCTCTTTAATCCTTACCCATAAGTTTGCAGTTGGCTCATCATCCATCCCCAGGCAGAACTCCATGAATTCCAAGTGCTCTCTTACATAAAAGGCAACTCCCTCTCCTTGTTTTCCCAGCCTGTCCTTCCTAAAGTGTTTCCCTCCACTGCAACATTCCGAACATGGGAGCCATACCACCACATCTCCATGATCCCGACAAAATCACAGCTCTACAACTGCACACAGATCTATATATCATCATGTTTATTCCTTATACTGCATGCATTAGTGTACAGGAACTTCCACTTGAAACTGAAAAGCCATGAGTCTATGATGAGATGCATCCCAGGGTCCTGAGGGAACTGGTTGATGTAGTCACCAAGCCAATCTCCATCATATTTGAAAAGTCATGGCAGTCAGGTGAAGTCCCTGGTGACTGGAAAAAGGGAAACATTGCTCCTGTTTTTTAAAAGGGGAGAAAAGAAGATCCAG
>VWZS01005709.1:0-15603 GCA_013397075.1 Rhabdornis inornatus | reverse complement strand
ACCTGTGGAGGGTACTAAGGGACCAGCCAACAGGGAAGTTTGGGTGGGGGTCAGGGGTCAGGCATCAGGGGGAACAAGGGGAAGGGGAGGTGGGAGGCTCCCACCATTTCCCTGACAATGGTTAGGGTAAGACCAGTGTGGAATCTGCAAGGAAAAGGGGCACTGGAAGTGAGAATGCCCACAAGTTGGAAAGCTAGACCCGGCCTTACGGGCTGTTATGTTAGAAAATGAAGATTGAAGGGGACCGGGGGATTCTACCCCAGCTGAACCCCTGGTTACACTGAGGCTGGGGAAAGAAGTGGAATTTNGTTAGATGAAGCGTGGAATACATATCACAACAGGGATAGAGAAAAAGAACTATGGCAAGCTAGAAGGGAAAACGAGATGACAAACTGCTTGCAACTTTGGGGGTGGGTAAGGGACCTGTGGAGGGTACTAAGGGACCAGCCAACAGGGAAGTTTGGGTGGGGGTCAGGGGTCAGGCATCAGGGGGAACAAGGGGAAGGGGAGGTGGGAGGCTCCCACCATTTCCCTGACAATGGTTAGGGTAAGACCAGTGTGGAATCTGCAAGGAAAAGGGGCACTGGAAGTGAGAATGCCCACAAGTTGGAAAGCTAGACCCGGCCTTACGGGCTGTTATGTTAGAAAATGAAGATTGAAGGGGACCGGGGGATTCTACCCCAGCTGAACCCCTGGTTACACTGAGGCTGGGGAAAGAAGTGGAATTTTTGGTGGACACAGGAGCAACTTATTCCATACTGAATACATGTAAAGGGAAACTTAGTAGGGATGTGGTAAGTGTAATTGGTACTACAGGGAAAAGTAAAACTCGGTCCTTTTTGCAATCCATGAAATTTAAATCAGGAAAGAATTGGATTACTCACCAGTTTCTATGTATGCCCAAATGCCCAGTCCCCTTGCTGGGGAGAGATTTATTGGGAAAACTGGATGCTCAAATAATTTTTCAGGATGGGGAAATACAAATTCAAATACCAAAATCAAAAGCCGTTGAGGCAAGAATTTTTATGTTACAGGAGTCAAATGAATTGGAAGAAATACCAGAGAAGGTAGAGAACACTGTGAACCGGTTGGTATGGGCAACTGAAATGCCTGGATGATCAAAAGCAGCCAAGCTGGTGAGAATTATTTCAAACCTGAAGCTAAACTCGTAAGGCAAAAACAATATCCTATTAATTGGGGCATAAGAAAGGGGCTGGAAAAGCTTACAGAAAACATTTTTGAATATGGGTTATTGAAAGAGTGGGAATTAGAATATAACACACCCATATTACCAGTTAAAAAGCAAAATGGGGAATATAGGCTAGTGCAAGATTTAAGGGCCATTAATACAATAGTATAAGGTATTCATCCAGTAGTAGCTAATCCCTACACGCTTTTGATAGCACTAAAAGGGGAATATAAATATTTTACAGTGATTGGTCTTAAGAATGCCTTTTTCTGCATACCCTTGGAGGAAAATAGTCATTCAATATTTGTTTTTGAATAGGAAAGTCCCACCTCTGGATGCAAAGTTCAGTTAACCTGGATTGTCCTACCGCAGGGATTTACAAATAGCCCAACAATATTTGGAAATCAACTAGCAAAAGAATTAGAACAATGGAGGAAAAATAACACCGAAGGAGCGGTTTTATAGTATGTGGATGACGTTCTGCTGGCAGCGGAGACCCAAAATCAATGCCTACAAATGACCATAAGTCCGTTGAACTTTCTGGGACAGAATGGTTGCAGAGTAACTAAAAGAAAAGCTCAAATAGGAAAAACAACTGTGAACTATTTAGGCTTTGAGATCACTCAGGGGCAGAGAATTCTTGACCTTGTCCAAAAGGAAGTAATTTGCCAAACTCCAGAACCACAGAACATTCGAGAATTACAAAGCTTTCTGGGAGTGGTAGGGTGGTGCCTGTGGATATTAAACTATGGACTTTTAGTGAAGTCCCTCTATGAAGCCCTAAAAGAAACAAAGGAAGGACAACTGGTGTGAACTCCTGAGTGCTAAACTGCCTTCTGAGAACTTAAAAGGCATTAATGACAGCACTGGCATTAGGGCTTCCTGACTTAACCAAGCCCTTTGAACTGTTTGTATGTGAGAGGCAACATTTAGCCCTGGGAGTCCTGTCATAAAAGCTGGGAACCTGGAGGACAACTGTGGGCTATTTCTTCAAACACCTGGACAATATGAACAAAGGATGGCAGGGATGCTTGCGAGCAGTTGCTGAAACCTTTCTACTGATCCAAGAGGCCAGGAAGCTCATGACTGGACAGCACACAACTGTTTTTGTCCCTCACATGGTAATAGAGCAAAAGGGGAGGCCATTGGCTATCCCCCAGCAGGATGCTCAAATACCAAGTTGTGCTTTTGGAACAGGATGATGTGGAATTGAAGACCACAGCAGCCACGAATCCAGCCATGTTTCTCAATCCAAAGGCAGTGGATGAGGGAGCCCTAGCACATTATTGTCTCCAAACTACTGAACAGGTATATTCCAGCAGAACTGATTTGCTAGATGAGCCAATAGAGAATCCTGATTTATAATTATTCACAGATGGGAGCAGTTTCATGAAGGATGGAAAACAGATAGCAGGATATGTAGTAGTGACCATTACTGAAGTATTGGAAGCTTGATCTTTATCGATTAACGCATCAGCATAAAAGGCAGAAATAATAGCACTAAAACAAGCATTGAATTTGGCAGCAGGCAAAAGGGTGAATATTTGGACTGATTCTAGGTATGCATTTGGTGTAATTCATGCCCATGGAGCTATGTGGAAGGAATGAAGACTGCTATCAGCTCAAGGATCAGCTATTAAACATAAAGAAGAAATTTTACAACTTTTGGAAGAAATTAAAAAACCAAAGGAGGTGGCAGTGGTGAGTTGCAAAGCACGTCAACCTGGACAAACTAATGTTATAGTGGGAAACGGATTGGCAGACAAAGCAGCTTGAGGAGTAGCTGAAAAAGGCATCCTAGTATTAGTACCACAAAGACAAATTGACATATTTGAATTTAAGCCTAATTATGGCAGTGAGGATCAGTGCTTAGCAAACACATTAAAAGCCACTAAGAATCAGGATGGATGGTGGCTAACAGACAGCCAACAGGTTATACTTCCAACTTCTGTAATGAGGAAAATAGTGGAAAAAGAACACAACAAAACCCATTGGAGAATTGAGTCCATGATATCTAGTCTCCAAAGCTCTGTACTCTGAATAGGAATGACTCAAATAGCAAAATCAATCTTTGTGAAATGTCCAATTTGTTTAAAAACCAATCCCATATATAGGAAGAGGCCACCTCCTGGAACATTAAACAGGGAAATTCACCTGGAGATGATTGGCAAATAGATTTCTCTGAATTACCCAGGCAAAATGGGTATAGGCATCTTTTAGTATTGGTAGATACATTTTCCAGATGTCCAGAAGCCTTTCCCTGTCGCACCAATAAAGCTAGGGAAGTGGTAAAAATCATGCTTAAAGAAATCATATTGAGATTTGGGGTGCCCCTTGGGATGTCCTCAGATAGAGGCCCATATTTCATAGCAGATGTGGTGCAACAGCTAATCAAAACTCTAGATATAAAATGGGACTTACACACACCTTGGTGACCACAATCAAGTGGGAAAGTGGAAAGGATGAATCAGAATTTGAAACAAGAAATTAGCAAAATGTGTCAAGAAGCTTCCTTAAAATGGCCACAGGCCCTCCCTCTGGCTCTTTTGTGAGTCAGAAATCAGCTGAGGTAAAACACCAAAGTAAGTCCCTATGAATTGCTGTACAGACGGCCGTATCAAACACCATCCATTCCCAGAGAAATACATTCAAAGGGAGAAACAGATTTAAATCTATACTTAATTTCTATAGGAAAAACTCTAGCTGGACTCCATTGGTTTATAACCGTATTGGGACCAGTTGCTTTAAATGCACCCGTTCACCCATACCAACCTGGGGACTTCTTATATGTAAAGACCTGGAACTCTGAACCCTTGAAAGAAAAGAGGAAAGGACCCTTTCAAGTCTTCCTGGTAATCTACACAGCACTTAAGGTAGAAGGACTTGAACCCTGGGTCCATCACACACAGGTAAAACCAGCAATCACACATTAAACACAGCAGAAACAAGATTAACATAGTGGAGGGGTTTTTATTATATATAAAACCTATTGTTTTAGGTATAGGATATTATTTTCTAGGGGGATATTATTTATTGGATCTAAATGAAGATGATAAATAATTGCATAATTATAATACTAGAAACTATGTTGTTAATGTCTGGGAAGGGAAATGTGATCTTAAAGCTAGCGCAAGATTTTGGCAGATTACGGAATGTAACCTCTATAACAGCTTGTTTGCCAACACCACCCTCCGCAGAAAATCCAGTTCTGTGGGGAGCTTTAGTCAGCAATTTGACAAAAATTTGGGAACACATGTGGGAAGGAAATAGCACCCATGCCAATGGGACAGGGATGAAAGGAGAATATTCCTTGCAATGAACACGTAAGAATGATACTGTTGAGAATTGTTATATCTCAAAACCAGATCTGGAAATAACCTCAGGAAATATTTATTGGCCATGTGACTGCACTAATACCCCTTGGAGATGTCAAATACCTGAAATATGGAACAGCCCTCCAATGGGACAATGGGAATATATCCATCCAGTTCAGTGGTGTCTAGACTGGGAAGGGAATCCAGGCCTCCCAGAAGACCCCTTACAGGTAGGTATATGTTGGCGGTTGAATTGTTCCCTTTTTTTCCTGTGGAATTTTTCCCATTGTTATGCTAAGTATTTGTGGCTACACCTTAGTAGCAATAGTTTTCTCTCGCAGGGGGGTGGGGGATAGGGGGAGACCGGAAAAGGAAAGGTGGGACAGGGGCCTGGGCGCGCTCTCTCGCTGGCTCGTGGAGTGGAAGGAAGACGGCCGGGGCTCCTACCTAGCATCTTCCCTGCCATCCCAACGCCGGGAGCCACGTTCCCTGCTGTCGGACATCGCACTGCTGTCTTCCCACTTCATCCTACTACCTCTGGGCACTCTGCCGAGCACCAGGACTGACACTGTGAGGAGGGAGTCGTCCCTCCATCCCTCTCACCTAGGCCGCTGCCACCATCACCCAGCCCTCTTCGACTGCACAGGACCTGCCCTGCCCCCTCCACCGGTAACTGAGCTCAGACAGAGAGGGCCTGTGGCCAAAGGGACTGGAACTGAGTTATACTGTTCTGTTTTGCTGTCAATTTTTATAGTTGTTGTTGTTTCTGTTGTTTGCCTTGTTAGATATATTAGTAAAGAACTGTTATTCCTATCCCCGTATCTTCTGCCTGAAAGCCTCTGATTTGAAACTACAATAATTAGAAGGCAGGGGGTTGCACTCTCCATCTCAGAAAAAAAGGGGTTCTTGCCTTTCCTTAGCAAATACCTGTATTTCAAACCAAGACAGTATAAAATATTCTGATTTAATAAGGTCAAGGCAAAAGAATCCAAAGATAAAAGAAAAGTGTAATTGCACTCAAGTGTACACTTGTACTAGTAATAATCCTGACATACAGCGACTCATGACTGTGTCTCAAGCTCTAAGGTTAGGATGTGTTTGTAGAAATTATTCTACCTTTCTTAATGACACCTGGTCTCATCTAACAAATGAGACTTGGAGAGGTATAGACTGTCAACAGAACATAGTAAAATCATTAAGACCCACAGTATGGGTAGGAAGTAATGGAATCTGGCCCACACATTTGCCCTTGGGAGAATCAAGAATACAATGGACACTGGGAGTATTAACGTTATGTCCCTTGTGGAAGGAGTCACCACTGGGAACCCGACTTTGGGGACAGGTTAAACGTGATGAAACTTGGAAATATCCCAGTACAGGAACCATAGTGGGAATGGATTTTAGAATCCATCTTCGCTCCACAGATATCTACCTTCTGGAACAGACTAACCATACACAGTTTGACTCTGAAAATGGAAACTTTAGCAAATGCAACTCAATTGGGGTTCACTGAAATAAAAGAATAATTGCAAGCCATACCTAAAATGACCATACAAAACAGATTAGCCTTAGACTTATTGCTGTTACATGAACATGGAGTATGTGGTTACTCGAATTTAACCAAGACCTGTGTGCACATTTCAAATGTGACTGCTAAATTGGATGATCACATAANTGCTTTCCGCTGTCCTTGGAACAAAGCCAGATTGCAGTCAGAACTGCTTTCATCTACACGTGTCCTAGTATGAGATTCTTGTCTTGGTGGTTTTAATCACTTAACATGAAATACATTATGACATAATCTGAGTTAAGGTTATCCTCAGAGCAGGCTACAATATCTGTCTGGGCAGAAGTGGTGCAGATGGTGGTATGGACTATGTCTGTTACCAGATGATAAATGGCCTACACTGAGTGAGCTAATACAATGCTTGTTCTCTAAAACTACTGGCCTATGGAAACTGCACAATGCCCATTGTGTAAGAAGGAGAACTGGAAGTTCACCAGCCTCAGTGTCCTGCCACCTCAGCCAGGTCACCTGGGAACATTGGGGTCTGTGACCACCAGGGACCACCAGAGAGACCCCCAGGACAGAAGAACGCATGTGTAAAGGGGAGGGGAAACATGTTAGTGATTTCAGGGAAATTATTATCGTGTGTATGTTTAGTCCAGGACAATCAATGAATATGTATGCAAAATACAGTATATAAACAGAAACTTTCCTGTACTCAGCATGCACAGCTTTTGGGAGGAGCTATCCCCCTGTGCATCCAGCCAAATAAAGAATGCCTGCTTCTTAATGCTACATTGGTGTTAAGGAGTTTTTTTATTTTACCGAGTTTTTGGTAACACCTGTGCTCATAGTGAGTATGCCAGCAACACCCTAACCTTGTTCTCATATTATTTGCTCTTAGGGACACTGTGTTATGCATTCAGAACCTTTTACCTCTAAGGCTGGCTGTGCCCCTGACCCAGAAGACCGAATAGTGAAGGCTACCCGGTACTAGAAGCTGGATGTAAGAAATTCACACAGAAAATACAGAACAAAAGCCTTGGGAAAGGAAGAGAAGTAGAAACTTGGAGAGGTAATGTGGTTTGCTTGAATGAAGGAAAACATATTTGATGAGGAGAAGAGCAGAACTGTTAAAAATGTGGAAATGACTTGAGCTTATTCTCGTTCTGCAGAGACCAGAAGAAGCGAATAGTTTAGACTTTTAAGAACTACCATAACTTGAACGTTTTTCAGAGTATCCCACTGGAATATCTTCCATTTGTTGGGGGTTGAATTGTTCCCTTTTTCTTTCTGTGGAATTTTCTCCATTTGTTATGCTAAGTATTTGTGGCTACACCTTAGTAGCAATAGTTTTTCCCTCGTAGGGGGTGGGGCATAAGGGGAGACCGGAAAAGGAAAGGTGGGACAGGGGCCTGGGCGCGCTCTCTCGCTCTCTCGCTGGCTCGTGGAGTGGAAGGAAGACGGCCGGGGCTCCTACCTAGCATCTTCCCTGCCATCCCAACGCCGGGAGCCACGTTCCCTGCTGTCGGACATCGCACTGCTGCCTTCCTGCTTCGTTCTACTACCTCCGGAGACTCGGCCGGGCCACGACTGACACCGTAAGGAGGGAGTCTCCCCTCCATCCCCCTCGCACACCTGGGCTGTCGCCGCCGCCATCACTCCAGCCCCCCCCCCCCTTCAGCTGCACGGGACCTGCCCTGCCCACACAGCACCGGTAATTGAGCGCAGAGAGAGAGGGCCTGTGGCCAGAGGGACTCGAACTGAGCTATACTGTTCTGTTTTGTTGTCAATCTTTATAGCTGTTGTTGTTTCTGCTGTTTGCCTTGTTAGATATATTAGTAAAGAACTGTTATTCCTATCCCCGTATCTTCTGCCTGAAGGCCTCTGATTTGCAACTATAATAATTAGAAGGGAGGGGGGTTGCATTCTCCATCTCAGAAAAAAAAAAGGGGTTCTTGCCTTTCTTTAACAAATACCTGTCTTTCAAACCAAGACACCATTGTACTGCAGTCATTATCTTGTGAAAAGTTGCTTGGACAAGCTTGTGGTATTTCTGCCTTCCTGGGGTTCCCTGTTTGTGGCAAAACAGACAAAACCATTCTGAAGTATTACTAGGGCTATGCTTGTGGTGCTGCTTGGCTCTCAGAAAGCCATGGGAGCTAGGAGATGAAGACACATGGGCCAGTGAGACCCTGTGCCAGACACCTCCCAGCCATGTGGGAACAATGGAGCTTGGCTACATCTGCTGCTGAGCAATGGCTGCAAACCTCTGTGTTGCAGATCCCAAGGGATGCTTGTAAAAGCTGTGTGAAAAGTAACTAAGAAAAGCAAGTCTACTGCCAGCAGGGGGGTTCCTTCTTCCTGAATGCAGCTAAATGATACATTGGTGTACTGAAGCTTGCATGGAAACAATAGAAACATTCTAAATGAAAGTATTCATCCAATAACATCCTTTTTTACAGCAATTTGTGGCACTGTCTCATACTGTCGTACAGAGATGTGCCAAAGCAGCTCCAGCAAAGTATGACCATGCTGTTTCAAGTGAGGAGGAGGTATATAGCAAAGCACACAGAGATGGATTGTTCACAAGCCTTTTTTAAGTCAATAAGTATGGAGAAGGGGTCATCATCAAAAAAGAACAGGGGAACTCCTGTCACAAAAGCAGCCAAAGCAGAACTAAGCTCTAAACCAGTTTGTGTTACACGAAGCAGCATCATACACTCTCCCACTGTCAGGATTAGGTGTTATGTGAGACTATCCAGAACATGCAAAGCAGTTATATCAAATCCCTAATTTTAACCAGGCTAGGCTGCCTCTGCCCCCTTCAAGCTGCATTGTCACCAGTCCTGAGCCCAGCTGTCCCTGCATCTCCCCAGGGGATGGGATGCAACACAGCATTTGGGCGTGTCAGCTCTGGGAAGGGTCATCACTGCTCTCGCAGTATGTTTGGCAGTAGGCAAATAGCAATGAACATCATCCTTGCCCATCCTAAGGTCATTAGGGATTGCAGCATAGAGCACAGAGGATTGCAGCATAGAGCACAGAGGAGTGCTTTTCTAGTCCTTTACCTTGTTCGTGCCATCACGTTGTTCTTCTTGGGCTGCTGATTAACTGGGCTTTCCATGTTGCCGTTCTTCAGGGAGCCCTTCTGAGCCATCTCCCTCTGCTTCTCTGCATATGGGATACAAAGGGGGAAAGCAAAATTAGGGCAACAGCCTGGTTGGCCACCATATGGTTGCAGAAACCCAGATTCGATAGCAGCAAAAGGCATAGCAGAATTAATAGTGACATGACCTCTCCATCTCTCAGGAAAGGACAGCTGGATGAGCTGCGTCCAATTGTCTCCAAGGTTGCCAAAGGCTAAAGCTAACATTCCATCTGTATTGGGTATCACTGAGGTAAAGTTCACAACCCTCACAGTGCTGTGCTTTGCATTAGTAGTTTGACAGGTGTTAACAGACCAGTGTTTTGGCTACTGCTGAGCAGCGCTGTCTCTCTGACATTCCTTCCTCCGCTAAAGGGAGTGGGAGTGGGAGTGGGCAAGATCCTGGGAAGAGACACAACCAGGCCAGTGGACCCAAGTTAATCAAAGGGATATTCCATACCATATGATGTCAGCTCAGATGTATAAAGCTAAGGGAGAGAGAAGGAAGGGGGGGCATTTGTGATTATTCAGTGTTTGCCTCCTGGAGGAACCATTACATGTGCTGAAGCCCTGCTCCCCAGGAAGTGTCTGAACATCGCTACTGATGGAAAGTAGAGATCTGTTGAGGCCCATGGGCCTGCCAAGGCTCTGCCCGCAGCCTTGCCCTGGAGGGATGTCCCTTGAATAGGATGCCCCTTGAATGGGTTGTGATTAGCTCATCTCAACCCTCCTGGAAGGATGCTCCTTAGGTTGGCACACCTTTTCTTATCATGCTGAGCTGTCCCCGAAAAGCTTCTGTTATCCCACCATGCCCTAGTACCCATGTTAACCCTTTGTAACCCATTGGTCTTTCCCCCTTGGTACCACCCTTGTTTTCCCCCATAAAAACCCCAGTTCTTCCCCCAGTTCTTTAGGGAGCTGTCGTCCCTGGCTCCCTTCACAGATCTGCTGGATAATAAAGGAATCTCTGTGGAATCTGCATACAATGCTCCTGTCTCCCTATCCCTGAGTCGGCCTGGGATAGCCTCTCAAGCAGAGCTGAAATCACTGAGCTGATCTCACTGAGAGCTGATCACTTGTAGCCACGGCCACCGCTTGCTGAGGCTTATCCGGCGGCTAGGAGACCAGCCAGAAGACCCCCTAGAAGGCAGTCCCTTGCGGGATTGTCTCTCTGGGAAGGTTGGCGGCTTCCCGGGTCTGGAGCATCAGATCTCCACGGACCCCTTACCAGTCAACAGAGATTGACCTTTTTTTCTTTAGCTTATGCGTGCACAGATTCTTGGTTATTTCTTTCTTTCACTGTAATAAAACTGCCTTATCACACCCACTGGTTGTTCTCCATCTTATTGTCTCCCCTGTCCCATTGGGAAAGGGAGTGATAGAGCGACTTGGTGAACACCTGGCAGCCAGACAAGGTCAACCCGCTACACCCCGACTCACAGCAGCTTGTTGACAACACACATTAGGATGGTCATAAAACTTCTGGATAAGAACCAGCTGGGGTAGAGACCATGCCTCTATCTGCACCTGGTTGCTGCATGGATTCTAAAACTGCTTTAAAACTTGCTAAAGGGGATTTATCCTTTTTCTCCTCCTACTGAGGCTGCCACTGAGGGGCCCAGTGGGGATAGAGAAGTGTGTCCATCAAAGCATCACCACCATTTAGTGTTAGCCTAGCCTAGCTTGATACTAGGCCTGAGTTATTACTGTTTCCCTTTATGGCAACTCAATAGACTTAACACACCTCACAACAGAAAATGTTGACCCTGCTTATATTCCTGGCAACCTGTGATGTCTCCTGTGTGTCTTTCTCTTTTATCTCACATTGATTCTGTGGAGTGAAACATTTTGCAGTTGCATTTTTAAATAGTATATTGTTTTCTTAAATTTTCAGAGCTTGTTCTACTTGCTGCTGAAATGTACCTTAAAACCTGGACAGTACATCAAGCTTTCTTTGTCTATTCAGTGCAAGATGTATTTAAATTAACTTCTCATTTAGGAGAGACTATTTTTCTGAATAACTTCTCACCACAGAGTCACAACTAGAATTTAGGTCCAAAAGTTAAGCCTTCTGCAGGTATGCAGTGTTTGTGCTGTATTAATACATTCCTGCCTCCAGTAGAGATAGGAGCCCATGTACGATGGGTTATATAAACTGATATTCAGTTTTCTGGTTCAAAGTCCTTCCTTGGTTCTTGTGGGAAATCATTTGGGTTGAGCTAGCAATTAGCCACAAAAGTTGAGCTAATTGTTCCAATCTCATTCTGCAGTGTTAGACAAGGCCTGTAGGGAAAAGCCAAGCATAGGGCCAGTAAAGCAGTGTTATAGATGGGTGACAAGATGGTTGGTCCTCACAATCAAGAGATGAATATTATGGGTATGTTAAGAGAAGGTTTTTTTTGGAGTTGTATATTTATGTTATTATAATATGTCCTCCCATAGTCATCTTTCCCCTTCCCCTTGTAATAGCCTTGGTAATCGGGGCATTTGGGGAGGGCTGGCTTGTTAGTAGGAGGCACAGCATAACAACACCTGACCTCCAATCAAGATAGAAGAAAGTGATCTCCACCAATGGACGGCAGAGAAAGAGTTGACTGACGAGACTTTGGCAGGGGCTAAGAGTATAAAAGACAGAACATCCATTTTGTAAATGAGCGCATGGCTGCAAGCCATGGGGACTCTCAGTGCTGCTTTTTCTCCTTATTTAGTCTTCTGTTGTATTTTGTTAAGGTTTAATAAACCTTTACATTTTTAAAAAGTGAGTGTCATTTCTCACAGCAGGAAAGGGCCTAGTTAAAAACATTCCCCAGAGTGTGAGAAAATGTTGGGAACTATTTTTGTGCCATGCCTGAATAATCAGGATTTACCAGACTGCTGGCTGGGTGTCTTGGGGGTGGTTTATTATCCCATACAATTTCTGGGGTTTTTGATTTGTTTGTTTGTGCCTGGAGTGGTTTCTGTCCCCACCTCACCCTCATCCTTCCTGGCTCTGGGACTTTGTTTGGGAGCCAAGCCGCGGTTTCTGGAGGGAGTTGGGGGTGGGGAGAAATGCTGCCCTTCCTCTTTCAGCATCGGCAGCTCGACTGGACACACATGGCCAGTATCTCTGACCAGGGATCCTGCTGTTTCTGTGAGTTTTGACTGCTTCTTTTTGAGTTTTTTGCTTCAGCCCTGTGACTGAGCTTGCCGACTTGGCTTCTTTTGCTGCTCTGCTGTCGAGAAGCCCAGAGCCAGTGCATGACGCACCAAGACACGGGAACACCCTCGTTTTCCTGCTGGGGGGCTGCTCCCCTATCCTCCGCATAGCCTGGACCTGAAGAACCAGCCAACGCCAGTGAGAAATCCCGAAAAGCCTTTTCCCTACTGTATTTGGGAGCCGGACTGCTACTGCCCAACCCTTGCCATACCTCTGCCATTGCTCTGGGTTTGTGCTACACTGTAGCTTTTCACCCTCTGCCTGCCAGGAGGTCCNTGTTAATAAACAGATTTTTTTTTTACTTTCACCCCCGGTATCCATTTCTGTCATTGGCAGAAGAAAAGGGAGTTATTGAAGCCCTTTCTCCTTAGAGGAAACATTAATTCCAGGGCGTTTTCTCCTGAAATTTGTCTCTAAACCAAGACACTGGGGAACCTGAATAGTTAATTTGTTTTGCTTCTGCTTTCCTGTGGTGTGTGAAATGTGCTGATATAGGGGTTTTTTCTCTTGTGGATTTTATTTCCTTTGGAGAGAAAAGCACCTTTTCTCACTTGTCTTGGGAAAGTGGCATGCCTACCAGGATGTAAAAGTGCAAGATGGGCCAACTCTGTCCTTTCCACACAGGTGAAAGCAGGGGGACACATGTCCAAGGCCACCTTTTTGAGGCTCAAATAAACATCAGAGGTGCCTAGAGATTGTGGTGATGAGCATGACTGAGGAACCTGGAAAGAAGACTACATACTCCTACAAATCTTGTCCAGCTCTCCTGCTGCCAATGGCTGAGTTGAATAGATGCTTATTGAATTTGGCAGGAAAAGGATCATACTGATAACTCTCTGGCATGAGATAGAAAATCAGTAATTTCTCACACTGACCACAAATGCACAGCACTGAGACAAGCTACCAATGCTTCAAGAGGAGGTATAATTCACAAAAGGCACTTGAATCAGAAAAAAGGTTACATGTTTCATTTTCTGCCAAGACATTTAAGGCCTGATGAAGCCTTTTAGCCTTTTAAATGGACCATCAAACTTTGCTTTCTATTGAATGCTCAGTAAAAGCACTAATGCTCTTCTCTCAGATTACTCATTCGGTCAATGAATCTGGACTTTTTTAAAATGTCTTTTTCCTCCAATAGATCTCCCCATGACTATTTCTATGCTCTTACTGAGGGCTATTGCAGTATGTGGATCTGAACAATATGAGATTAAACCCATTCTTTCACTTATTTGGTGGCTTGGAGTGAACATTCCTAAAGCAATGTGAGTGCGGTAGGAGCATCCATGCAAGTGTCCCCAGCTAAATATCTTAAGCATGAATCAACAGTTCAGCTTCCTCTTGGATGCTATGAATCCTGAGTTGCTGGTGGTCAAAAAGTGAGGGCTACTAGGAGGAATGGAAGTCTATCTCTATTGGATTTGCATGGCCAGGTTTTGGTAACTGGGGCTAGAAGGGTAGCTTCTATGAGAAGCTGCTAGAAGCTTCCCCCATGTCCAACTCCTCCCTGTCTTTATCTCAGCTCATGACCCTTTTGCTTTATTTTCTCTTCCCTGTCCACTTGAGGAGGGGAGTGACAAAGCAACCTTAGTGGGCACCTGGCATCCAGCCAGGGTCAACCCCACCACAGCCCTGGAGTGTTGGAACAAGCTCCTAGAAGGTGGTAGAGATGCATATGGGTAATTTCAAGCTTTGAGGCAAGGAAACCATCTTCCTGAGACTTATAAATATTATGAACCATTACTGCTTCCACCATCACCCAAAAAATCTGTTTGGATGCCAATGTCCTGAAGTAAGTCTGGGCTATAAAATCCATCACACCAACCATCNGTGCATTGGGGAGAGCTGGTGCTTTTTGCCATTGTTTTTGCCATTTGCTTTTTGCCATTTGCTTTTGCTTTGTTTCTGCTTCTATTTGGGACTTTATACCAAAACTTAGCATGGACTTTAGTGCCTGTGACTTTTGCTTTGAGACTGATGTGCTTCTGCAATAAACAATTTTATAGCAACTATTAGCTGCTTGGCTCATTGAAGAAAATAACTCAAGTTGGGTGCCTAAGAGCACCCGGAGGTTTAACCTCACAATCAGGTCCATCAGAATGGGGGAATGAAATTTTTAGCGCCCATTTTGTACTCAGTGCTTCCTCCTGGCATAGCAGGTGGAGTTTGTGAACTCCATTTCTAGGTAGCGAGGTCTTTCCCAGTCTTCCAGCTCTTTTGGCTTTGCCCCCCAGACATTTCTTTGAAGGCCAGGACCCCAAACTCTAAGTACCTAAGTTCCTTCTAGAAATGTAACTGATTTAGGCACTTTTGAAGATGTGACTTATGGGATTTTAACAAAATTTTAACAAAAATCTGTGATTTCACAAAATAAAATAGTTCTTATAGGAGCTGCAATCAAACACATAAAGCAACACAGTAAAGAGAAGGTGAGACAAGGAACTACAGCCTAGCCTCAGTAAGTAAATGGCATTTTTCTTTGAAGTTTGCCCCATATTGGCTGATGATACACCCAAATGAGCATGAATCCCAAGATCACAACCCTCCATTGACCCAACTGTGCTACACTTTGTGTGAAACCTGGGAACTATGCACCTAGGGAATTCTCAGGGCATGAAAAGCTAAGATTCTCTTTCCTTCTCAGTAATTCCAGACACTCCAGTATGGTAATCAAGTATTCCTCACCAGACTGCGTTCCCACATGTCTTCCCCAGCCTTAAGGCCACTGCTTATTGGGGCATAGCCCCATTGGAGCTGATAGGCAGTTTGCCCTCAGCACCTGGCAGTTTCTGCCTCTGGCTATGAAAAGACTCTCCAGGTCCAGGACTGCCTGTGCTGCCTGCAGCATTCCAGTATGTGCAATGAACTTCCAGGAAGGCTACACAGCTTGATGGAAAAATCTATGTTGACCCTATTAAACTAGCTATGTTCACCTTTGCCCCAGGGGAAGGGAACTGAAGTTTCTTTCCAGGGCATTGTTTCACCAGGTAAGGCCGGATGAGCTTAACATCTGAGTATACTGGGAGTAATACAGAAGATACACAAGAGATAATGACCATTAACAGACGTCAACAACCAGAAGATGCCCCACGATTTGCCTTCTTGGTTCCTACCATCAATCAAGAAGCCCCAATGAAGCGCTACCACTGGAAAGTATTGCCACAAGGCATGAAGTGCAGTCCTTCCATCTGCCAGTGGTACATGACCTCATTGTCGTCCCCGGTGCGGGCCCAAAAAAGGGAAGCCGTCATC
>VWZS01005707.1:11502-29081 GCA_013397075.1 Rhabdornis inornatus | reverse complement strand
TAACCTCCAACAGTGACAATTTGAAATTAATTTAAGATCAGGATTTAACTGTTTGGACAGGTAGTTAAAGATTGTTGGTCATTGAAAGTAAAAGCTTTGGGCCAAAAGCATGTAAAAACATTTGAGGCATATGGTTGGAAATTTTCCTCAGAAACTATTTGGTAGTCTAAGAAAAAATATTTTCAACTATTACACAATTCTCTTTCAAAGATACTAGGATGCATGAATATAATTTCCTTCTGAAGTACATAGAACTACTACACCATAAAGTGTGTAAGTAATATATTAAATTTTAGTTACAAATTCTTCAGCCAACTTTACACTGAAAGCCCTACAGAATCCTAATGTTATAGCTTTCAATTTCGCCAAAAATTAGACTTGAAATGCTATTGTAACTACTGTAACCTAGATATAAAACACAGATACTAAAAGCTTATAAGGAGTGGAATAATAGTCACACTTAAAACACTCTCTAGAGTAAAATTCACAGATAGTAGCCTGGAAGCAACTAATAGTGAAAAAAAGGAATATCCATAGTGTGAAATATTTGTTTAAATATCCAAGGTGCCATTGTAGCAGAAAACAAGGGACACAACAAGTTAAGGGAAGATTCATCAGCTGTTTAGTAACACAGTAATCATAAAAAAATCCCATAAAAATCACTGTGTGCTATGGTACAATTCTCAAACTTTTATGTTGTGCAAGGCCAAGTATTCTATGTAGTCATTACTTTGTGAGTAGCATCAAGGATTCAATTTCAACAAGAAGTTCAATATGAGTGAGGGTGGTAGGCTCAGACCCTAAGTGAGCAATGCTTATTACTGTTGAGCAGAAAGAGACTCCTTCCATGAATATAAAATAAGTCCTTTTACATTATTGCAAAGACAAACACTAAATGTTGCTCTGTCAGCGATGCATAACTAATAGATCTGAAGGATTCAGAAATCCAAGTGATGCAGTTGTTTCTCCAGATGATGATGAAACAGTTTCATCCAGTACTAGCTCTTGAGACTATTTGACAGCCTTTATTTGAACTAGATTTTTTTGCACTAGCAACTCCACATGCACACAGCAGTATTGAAATACCTGGGTGAGAGCCACTCTGCAATACTAACATTTATCTTCAAGAAATATTATATGAGACTAGTTATTTCAGAAGATTGATAGTAGTGTGCTAATATTTAAAAGTGATAAATGGAATAGTACAGGTAATTAATCTTTCTCTGCCTGACCAAAAAAAAACCCTAAACAATAAAATCACAGCAGTTTTGCGGGTTTTGATTATTAAAAAATAATGCCATGTGATAAAAGAAAACTTTAATTGTCATGAATCTGAGAATATTTTTCAACCAATATTTGTAGAAAGCAGATTAATTCTATGAACATTGTACGCATATATATATAAAAATTTGCTTAATGAGTGTGTTATAAGTACATATTATACTAGCTTTTCGCAAATATGAAAATTAATACTATATGTATAATGTTGGAAAACTTTGCTGTATGAATATAATTTCTTTTAGTTCTGCTATTAACAAAACTTAGAAATAGTAGTGTGATAAATATATATTTTTCTTGGACTATAACATGGTAATGTAAAAAGCTTTTGTTCACATAACTAAGTCAGAGAATGGATAATCAGGAAATTCTTCACATTCTTGGATTTTTGGACACCAGAACCCCAGGGAAGGAATTTATTGAAAAAAGGTTGATTTACAGGTGGTGAGGGGGGATGATTTTGAATAGTGCATGAAGCTCTATGAATATGCAACACGTTGTTGCATTTAAGGAAGTGTTTCCTCAGTTAGTGTGTGCTCTTGGCTGAATGCCCAGCACCTGACTGTATTAACCCTTTGCTTTATTGTTTTTGTCTCCTATTCATAAAAGGTTTAATAAAAAATTCAATAGAATTTTTTATTAAACCTTTTAAATTTACCAGGAAAGTGAACCTCGTTTTTCACAAGTGCAATGCTGTGAGAGCCCCTTGGCACACTGACACTTCATCTGAAAGGTACCCTTATGCCAATCTGTATAAGAAGGGGAAAGGATGCCAATTTAGTGTGGTTCCCACTACCTTGTTGAAAAATTTGTTGCTAAGACTGTAGGTGTAACTGTAATGAAGAAATCAGGAAATGGTCCTACGAAAGTCCCATGTGATCTTGTTCTTGAACCTGAGTTCAATAAAATTTCTATCAGTGAGCTGCAACTAGTAAAGTTGGTCACACATTCTATTGATTTAAACGTACTTAATATGAAACAAATAACACAAAATACTGACCCAGAATAATCCAGATTTATTTCTATTATAAATTATGAAGAGTCTTTTTACAGAGGGAGTGCAGAATAAAATGAGAAGCAATAAATATGTAAAACACTAGGGGTCGAAGTAGTTAATGAGATAAATATAATCTCTTAGTATAACACTGTTCAAAGAGATTAAAGGGAACAGTGCTTATATAAATTTTTTTGAAAAATAGAATAGAATTAGGGTTTCAAATATTAATGTGGAAATTTAATATTTAAGGAGGAAGCTGGTGCATTACAGCAGGATTAAATATTAAAAAAAAAGATAGGTAAGATGGCTAGAAGATGTAAGACATTCAATGAGCTTGGTCAGTTTAACACATAAAAGGACTCTTCTACGCAGAAGCTGCGGCCTGTGGCCTGTGGTAGTCATCCTGGCTTTAAGGAGAGTACTGTGTAGAAGAGCAACTTGTTACTCTTAACTTTGATAAACAAAAACTCTGTTCTCTTGGGAAAGGTGCATACAGGGGGAATGACTGTAGCCATAAACATCAGGTGTGAATGTCTCTCTTGTCTCTCAGGGTGCTGGGGGACTGCAGGTTTGAGTGGAGGACTGACAAGGGAAGAAACGTCTAATGAGTGCTTGGTGGTGTTTTTTTCTTTCCTCCTGCATGTTCCCAAGACTTTCTTTAAACTTTCCCATATCAGAAACACATAAAAAATGGAGTACGTGTAATAAAGATGGACCTTGCTGGAAGAAACAGTGGTCTCTGTTTTTTTCCTAGCTGCTGCAGTCTAAGGATGGGAATGAAAAGCATTTTATCATAAATCCTTAAATACCATAGGAGGAATAGATTTTTATTATTTAGCACAGCTGTCAAAATTTTCCAGGGTCATTGAATATTTTCAGCTAACCAAGTTCATACAGGTAGTAAGTAAAGTTATAAGTAAATGATGTATGATGTCTGATTATTTGCTAAATAATCCGGGTAGAGAAGCTGCCTGTAAAAGTCCGTCATATAGATGCTCGTGTCCCCAAGAGTCGGGCTAATGAGGAACACCGACACAATGAGCAGGTAGATCAGGCTGCACAGATAAAGGTGTCAAAAATAGATTTAGATTGGCAACACAAGGGAGAGTTGTTCCTAGCTCCATGGGCCCATGATGCCTCAGGTCATCAGGGCAGAGATGCCACCTATCAGTGGGCACAAGAACGAAGGGTGGATCTAACCATGGACAGTATTTCTCAGTTTATCCATGACTGTGAGCGTGTGCTGCCATCAAGCAAGCCAAGCGGGTCAAGCCTCTCTGGTATGGGGGGTGGTGGTCCAAATATAAGTGTGGGGAGGCCTGGCAGATGGACTACATCACACTGCCTCAAACCCGCCAAGGCAAGCGCTATGTACTGACCATGGTGGAAGCCACCAGTGGATGGTTGGAGACCTACCCTGTGCCTCATGCCACTGCTNACCTTGTTTTAGGGTGAAATACCTATGGTACTGTGCCTATATTTGTAACTGCATGTATGTATATAATGTAACGGTTTTAATTTGATGTAGCATGTTAGTATGGAAAAAATTCAGGGGTGGATAATGTTGGGGGTTGAATTCTTCCCTTTTCTTTCTGTGGAATTTTTCCCATTGTTATGCTAAGTATTTGTGGCTACACCTTAGTAGCAATAGTTTTCTCTCACAGGGATTGGGGGATAGGGGGAGACCAGAAAAAGGAAAGGTGGGACAGGGGCCTGGACTCTTCCTCTCGCTCTCTTGCTCTCTCGTGGAGTCGCAGGAAGATGGCCAGGGCTCCTACCTAGCATCTTCCCCACCGTCCCAATGCCAGGAGCCACGTTCCCTGCTATTGGACATCGCACTGCTGCCTCCCCACTTCATCCTACTACCTCTGGGCACTCTGCCAAGCACCACAACCGACACTGTGAAAAAGAAGTCGCCCCTCCATCCCTCTCACCTAGGCTGCCGCGGCCATCACTCCAGCCCTCTTCGACTGCGCGAGATCTGCTGTCCCCACCACCGGTAACTAAGCGCAGAAAGAGAGGGCCTGTGGCCAAAAGGGTCTGGAAGTTAGTTATACTGTTCTGTTTTGCTGCCAACTTTTATAGCTGTTGTTGTTTCTGCTGTTTGCCTTGTTAGATATATTAGTAAAGAACTGTTATTCCTATCCCCATATCTTCTGCCTGAAAGCGTCTGATTTGAAACTATAGTAATTAGAAGGGAGGAGGTTGCACTCTCCATCTCAGAAAAAGGGGTTCTTGCCTTTCCTTAGCAAATACCTGTCTTTCAAACTAAGACAAATTTATATAGATCTCACTGGTGGGTGTCTGTCCTGTTCAAGTAGAGAGGAGAACAGAAAGAGTCCACTGATGTGATCTATGATTGTGTGTTGACAGTTTGTGTTTGTGTATATGGACTGTTTTTGTGGGTTGACCTTGGCTGCATGACAGGTGTTTACCCAGGCACACAATCACTCATCTCCTCAGCTGAAGAAAGAAAATATAACTAAAGGCTCATGGTTTGAAATAAGGGCAGGGAGAGATCCCTCACCAATTATCATAATGGGCAAAACAAACTTGGCTTAATTTTATTGCTGATCAAAAGTCAGAGTGGGGATAATGAGAAATAAATCTTAAAACATTGCTCCCACCCCTCCCTTCTTACCAGATTTCACTCCCGATTTCTCTACCTCCTCCCTCTGAATGATACATGAGGAAAGAGAATGGGGGTTGTGGTCAGCTCATCACACATTGTCTCTGCCACTCCTTGCTCCTCACTTCCTTCTCCTGCCCCAATGTGCAATCTCTCCCATGGGAGACCAGCCTTCACAAACTTCTCCAATGTGGGTCCATATCACAGGCTGCAATTCTCCACAAACTACTTTGGCATGAGTCCATTCCATGGGGGGCAGTCTAGGGTCATGGAGTGCAGACTGATCCAGACTGGGTCTTCTGTAAGACAACAGCTCCTGACAGCAAACTTGTTTCCAGCACAGACTCCTCACTCCACAGCATAACAGGTCCTGCCAGGAACTTGCTCAAGTTCAGTTTTCCACAAGGCCACAGCCAACGTCAAACATGCACTTGCTCTAGTATTGGGTCCTGCATAGGCTGCAGGTGGAGCTCTGCTTCACGATGGACCTCCATGGGCTACAGGAGCTCAGCTGCCTTATCCGTCTGCACCATTGGCTGCAGGGGAATCCAGCATTTGCAGTACCTTCTCCCCCTCCTTCTCCACTGACCTTGGTGTATGCAGAACTTCTTCTCACGCATATTCTCACTCCTCTTGCAGCTGCTGTTGTGCAGCTGTTTTTGCTTCTTCTTAAGTCTGTGACCCCAGAAGTGCTGTCCCCATTGTTGCTGGGCTCAGCAGCAGGTTTGTCTTGGACCCAGCTGGTACTGACTCTGCCAGGCAAGGAAGAACCATTTTGGCATCTTCTCACACCAACAACACTACTTTTCTCCCAGAACCTTGACAAGCCAATGGAGCTGTGCATGCATGCTTTTTGTATCTGTGTGAATACTGGTAATAGATCTTCAGTCTTGCAACTGGTTGGACCAGCAGGCAGAGCTGAGGCAGCCTCACCTCTTTTGCATTATCATTTCCAGCTTAATACTTCTCTTCACTGTTTCTGTTTATGTGTTTTGTCTTTTATGAGTTCCTTCTCCAGCTATGGGGCAGTTTTGCAGACATTTAAAGAAAGACCCTCAAGAAAAACCACAGAACTGCTGCTCCTGTTGCTCCTATATACAAACATAATAGAAATTAAGCTTCAGTACTTCACTCAGAGTTAAAATCTTTATTCTAGGAAGATAAAGCAAGTCAAAGGAAAAAAATTACCTTCAGAAAGTTCAAATTGAAACCCCTAGATGCTTAAAGAGCTTTTGTGTTAGAGCTGCGACCATTGCAAGCATCAGAGCATATCTCCCACTGACCACAGCAGCAGCTGAAACTCAACATTTACCCAAAAGAGATCATGGATGCCCCAGCAAATGAGGAACACAGTTACTATTTTGAGAGACAGGGTGCAAGCATTTTGTTCTCTGCACCACATAAGAACTCCATACAATCAAATCAACCTGTACCTCAGAGCTTATCTCCATTGTGAAATAAATCTCTGTGCAGCCATTTACACTACATAATTTCAAATTCCTGAAACAAAATTAATTCAATGTAGACCACTGTCCCTTTCCATTTTGCAAATCAGATTCCTCTCCTGAACATACTGACGTTGAAGGGAGGCAGCTTTTCAAACCACCAAAATACTATTAGGTAAACACAGTCATGTAGAACTGTGACATTTCCTGAGGACTAAATGTATCACAGAGCAAACTCAAACTTGTATATTAGATAAATTTTCCAAGTTTAAATGGTGAAGGCTTTTCATTTCTAGGACAATCTTAACAAAAATATAACACTGACGTTTAAAAGACTGTGACCTGTATTCCGTTTTGCTCCAGAAGAACAAGCTTGTCACCTGCAGAAATGTTTCTAGCCTTTTCTACATGGTAGTTTTAAGGCTGCTGGGTCATTGTTTCTTCTTTTTACATAGTACACAGACAACGGACCGGCCCATTGGTTAATTTTTCTTTTCATTTCAAGTACATGGAGCAAATTTCAAGCAAAAAATAATTAAGGGTCAGATTCAAAGAAATTGAATAGACCAGCATATAGAGTGCAGAAAAGCAAAATGAGCGCTGTGGATGAAAATAAGTTTTACAGGTTCAAAGGGACACTGAATTTCTACCCTGGGTTATTAAGGAGACTGTCCATAGAGCTGGAAATAGTCAGAGGCTGAAGACTACTCAGATGAAGCATCACATATGTTTGTTTTCTCACTAATCCACTTACAAATGATTTTCAATTGATTCTGCGGGACAAGGATTTTGAGGGAGAGAAGTCTGTCTAAATCAGTGCACTTAAAAAATTTCCCAGACTGCGACAGATTTGCCTTGAGAAATTCTGTCTAAAAACACCCATTCCCTTTCTGTTGTGTGGTTTTGGTAGCCCACTTAGAAAAGGCCTATATATTTTGTGCACTTACGGAAAACTATCATTACCCATTGTACATTGGCGTGAAACTGTGATCACTGTCCTTAAGGTCAACTGATATGCCAAAGGTAAAATAAACCAGGATACTTCCGAATGTCTAATACAAGGATTTTCCTCAAAAAGTATTCAGATGGTCAGTAGGTGTTAAAATGTTGGTTATTTTGGCTCAGATGAAAGTGTTTAAGTATATGGTAACATTAAATATTATGGTAATAATAAAGTTAGCTCATACACATGCCCTAAACACAGCTCCCGAACTTGAATCTCTAAAAAGGTTACATCTATCTTTTCTGTTTAGCTGAGCTGGATATTCTCCTTTCCCCACCAGCTTTTAGCATCAGTCATAGAGGCTGTGCAGTCACGTGTCAAGTCAGATCAGTGTGCTGACCTTGAAGAAAGAAAAAATTTTCTTTTTCTGGCTCGGTTAATTCTCAGGCAACTGAGTGAATTCTCCAGACACAGTGTGTCCAAATACTCATGCAAAGTGGGGGTGAAGGCTGTCTCTGTCCCTGGCAGAATGGCCTTAATGCAGAAGGGCCTTCTGACTATTCCTGTGGATATTCAGTTGGCGTAAGATTAATGTGGACATCCCCTCACTAACATGATGTATACAGAGTATAATGAAACATAACAGAGCATAAAAATCATTGTCAATGAAGTTGAATATTTTTTTTCTTCCCCTTGAGTCTAGGAAAAAGTAAGGAAAATGGTAAGAATACTCATGCCCATTTAAAAGGGAGCAGCATTCAATCAGCTTACCAAAGAAAGTTGCATCTTGTGTTTCACTTGTGTGAAATAAAAAAAAAATCACAAAAATGTATATGAAACACCTGTGGTGCTATAGAAAGAGCCACCAGAAGAAAGAGTGACAGCAGTTTCCATATATGCCAAATGGTGCTGAGGTAATTTTTTTCAAAGATCTACAGACAGGAAAAAAGTAATCAAAGACAAAAGCACTTCAGAGCCTTGTAAATTGAAAATGTTGAAGAAAATTTCATAATTATCACTTCATTATTTTTATAGCATCTTTTCTCAGCACTCTGGTATAAATTTCCACCAACTTATTTAAATTCTCCGTGCTACAACAGCAACAAAAATCTGATCAAGCATGGAAAGCCCAATACCATAGATAAGATTTTAAAGTTTAAACATGGTTGACCGCAAAACAAAAGAAAGACTAAAACAAATAGATGAAACCTAAAGTTAAGCCTTTTCACCACTGTAATTAAAATTGTGAGGTTTTTTTNACGTAATTCAGGAAAATCTCAGCACAACAGGGAAGCATTCAGTGTGTAGGTTTGGAAACATAAAATAGCTTTTGATCTGTGAAAGTGTGATAACAGATGTTGTTGTTGTAGAAGGGCTGAGAGATAGAAAAAGGAGAAATATCTCTCTGAAACAAAATAATCCTGTAAAACACAGCCCGTAATGTGTGGTTTTGTTTGCTGGATATTATTGAAGAAATATGTTTTCTTAAATGTCAGAACAAACACAGTGTTTCAATAGGCAGCATTAATTTCAGATTATAGGAAAAGAAATAAAATCAAATAAAATATTTATCAGAAAGAAACTACCTGGCTAGAAAATTTAATATCTGGATATATATATATGGTTCTTTTCAACTCAATCAGAACCAGATAGTATGTTTGAGAGGCACCTGTCCTTAACTAGTACTAGATCCATCCTCCAGTGATGGGGTCTGTAGCACAGGCCTGCAGTTCCTAATTTATAATTTATTTATTCACTTAGGTAACAACTTACTCCTTAAAACAGCTCTTAGCAAGCCGAATTATGTAGAGCTTTGTAAATGTGCTGCAGACTCATTGTGTAAGACATTTGTACAGTCTTAGAGCTCTGGACTGTCAAACTAGGGATTCACTGCAGAGCTGGCTCTTAAAGCAATTGTGGGAGAAGTGCAGGGTTCCTTCTAGGTTAAGAAACGCCTTCTAGTTGCTAATATTTTAGATTTTGAGATATTTGGCTTTTCTTGCTTCTCCTTTTATCCCTTTTGCTGTTATTTATAATAATTTCCCCTTGTATCTCACCTGTTGATTTGGTTACCCTTTGCCACAATTAGGGATAGAAATTAAAATTTTCTTGATTTTGAAAACTCACAAAGTCTTCTAACTTCCTGAATATTATGAGTCGGAAATATGACATCAGACTTCAAGTATTTTTAGAAAATATGAGCTCCTCCCATTCGCTATATTTATCTTCCATCTAAGTAATTTATATTTTCATCCAAATTCTGTGGTTAAACTTTTTGTGGTTTGGACCACAAAGGAAAACCAAAAAAATATACTTGTGTTTAAATAAATATGTATAGTTTTTAATTAAAACAGTCTATAGTGCAACAGTTGACTCTTGTTAAACATGTTTATTTTATTTAAACTGTAAAGTTATATGTTAGAAACAAAGATTTAAAATCCTTATATACATTAAGCAGACAGCTACTTTTTCCCTATGAGGAATACCAATGGATAAAACTCAATGGATAATATGCCCTAGGACTGTAGCAGCAAAGAAAGTGGAAGTTTTGGGAAAAAAGTATGTGAATCTGGTGGCATGCAAAACAGAATACTAATTTCATTTTCAAGAGGAAGCCACTTCCTTGATGAAAACTAAACTGCCTAAACACCACCAAAAATTATGTTTAGACTCCTTGGCTCACATAAATGTACAAAAATTACCATGGTGTCTATACAGTCTGCTTTAAATGAAGATACTTACCTACAATAGAAATACTGAAAAGTTCTCTGGAAAAAAAATCAAAACAAAAACAATAACAACAACAACAAAACCCCGTTTGTACTTCTACATGGCAAGGGAACACCAACTCAAAAATCAACAGCTTCACTGATTTCAAAATAATCTAACACACTGAAAACATTACAGAATGTATTTTCTTTCAGTTTAGTATTTGTGAATTTGACACTGCTGCGTGCCTTTCCTAGCCAAACATATCTAGATACATAAGTCCACTTACATAAATAAAAGATGTACCTTTTCTTGGACTTTACAGTACTATTTGAATTCAGGTGGTCTTACATACAACTACAGCCAGATTCTTACTAGAAGCACTTCTCATGATACCATATTGGCTATTATTAAATCATGAGGCTAATATTAAAAATGTTTGTGCTGCATTGAACTGTAGTTCAATGACAAACAGCAATATTTGTCTCTAGAAAGATATCACGTCTTTCCTGGGATTTTCCAGCCAAACCCCCCAAATATTTGATCAAGGTCTATAATGAAATGTCTAAATTGGTAACTGGACTATCAGCTGGAGCAAAACAAACTCAGGACAACCAGAAAAAACCTCTTATGAGTACCCTCAGACACATTCAGCATGGCTAATAAAGGTCAATATAATTGAGTGGAAGCCTTAATGAAGACAGTAGTTGTAAGAACTGAAAGGAGGGATGCGGGACTCCAGACCGGTTCTTTAAAATACTGTTTATTGTATCCAAATGATACAGCAATTCACGGGTCGTGGGTGACAAGAGCATAGCCCACAGCGGGTCAGCCTCAGCTGTAGGCTTGTCTGGAGCCAACTCTAGTTCTGGTTACAATGCATTATATACTTTTCTTTACAGAACTTTACATTACATGACAACCAATCAATACTTTTCCTATAGCTTAGCATAACTACTAACATTACTATATTCATGTCACTACTTTCCAATCACAAAAAGTTAGTATGTTACTGTTTAAGCTAGAAGTTTGTTTTTCAGTTTTCTTGCAGTGGAAAATTCAGAGATCTTTTTTCTACTTGCAACATTGCCTTCTTGTTTGCTTGTGAAAATCTTTTTGCTTGGTAAAAACATCTTTCGTTTGAGGTGGATTTTTCCTTTGCTCTGAGCTATAAAAACCCCTTCCAACTCACCCTTTGCTTTCTAGTTATCCAGTAAGGCTGGCTCAGCAATTCTTCTCTTCTATATCAAAACTTGCTTTCACTTCTATTCCTTCTTCCGCTTCTACATTCAAAGATCTTTCTGCTATACATACACATCTGTGAGATCTTCTTGTCAAATCCTTGTTCTTCTCAACAAGTAGTTAAATTCAGTCAAAAGGCAATTCAATAACAAGAGCAAAATCTTTACCTCGCAACTATATCAAATACATATCTTCACTCTTCCTCATAAATGTTTGTCAAGATCCGATTACTAAGGTTCTTAGAAATGCCCCTGCCCGAATTAAGGTGGAAATGAGACCATATGCTAGTGACAATAGTATGGGGTTCTATATGACCGTAAATANCTGAGTTGTTGGCATTTAATAAAAATGCATTGCTGTTGTTGAATAAACTGATTTTGTCCCCTGCATTTTGCCTGTTTGCACCTCTGAGATCAAACGAACTATCACAACCCCCGCTCTGTATTAACAGCGGATCGTGACGGGGGGGAGAGAAAAGGGTTGACAGGGACAGAATAAGGAAAATTTCACCACTCCATGAATCCCAACAATGTTCCATTGATCCTCTCCTTGGTGGTGAAAGTCCTCCCAAACAGCACAGGATCCCATGAGTTAATATAAACTCTGGCCAAGTAGGAAAATGTAGGCACGTCCCTGGGGGGGGTGGAGGAGGGCGTAGCAGAGTTTGTCATTGTCTCTCAAAACAGGCTCCACATTTGTTGCATCACGCGCAGTCCTGTGGTGCAAGGCCTCAGGAATGATTCTAGGGGGCATTTTGGGGGGCGTTTGCTGGACCAAGGCATCTCCTCCACTGCTCCTCAGTGAATGTTCCATGGATGTGGCATTCCCAGGGTTGGGGGGGGTCCATAGGCAGTTCGTGTAAGGGAGGATGGGTTCACTGCCCCTGAGCAGAGGTTACAACACACCCAAACAACCTCCCCACAACTGGGCTGGGAGGGAAATCTGTACAAAACCTGCTCCCAGCAAATGGGTCTGGGGCCTACAGCCTCCCCCACCCCAAAGCAAGCCAAAGATGATTCTTAGCACGGCTGCTTGTTTTGGCTCACAGTCTTTTCCTTGTTAACTTGTTAGTTTTAGGTCATTGGAGAATGGGTTTTCCCTTTATTTAATTTCAGCAGTTTGACTTTCAGTCCAAAGTCCTAGACAGATATCTTCAGGGAGGCTTCCTTGGTTGCAGTTTCTTTTAAACAGGTTTTGATATAGGCATGAACTTATTTCAGTCTCTGACAATATTATGAAAAAATAGCAACCCATACAATATTCTGGAAAGCTCATTAAACTTATATTAAACTTATTATTAAACTTTATATTGGACCAAGAATAATCTCAAAGGACTGCACAAAGAACATCCTTCCCTAAGCACCTCCAGAAGCCATCATTTTGGAATGTATCACAAAAGAAAAAGTAGCTCTAGACACAAAAAAATGTATCTTTAAGCAAACACACAAAGTAACCTTGGGCAGCTGACATGCATGTGACGCAGAAACCTGGGTTACTTTCATTATATCTCTCCTTCAAGAGGAGAGAAACTGTAAGTGTGTGCCAGGCTTTTCAGGTTTTTTGCACCACTAATTAGTGGTTTGTCTCAGTCTCATATGTTTTGTTCGGATCCAGGATTACTAAAAAGGCAATTGAGGCGGATTTTCGTGTTTGGACTTGGTAGTTTATTATATCTTATCAAAATTTACAGAAAACATAGCAACACTTCTAGCTCCTTGCTAGAAGTAGGAAAAATGGCTCCAAGCTGAGCCTGCTTCAAGGCCTTTTAAAGCTAAACAGACCAATAAAAGTTTAACACCTATATTATTTATACTTTAGACCCAATAATAGGTTCCCATGACCCTTAGAGTGACTTTAGACTGACCAATCCAGAGGTAACTACCTAAGTTCTGTGAAGAAGACGGAAGAGAAGAAGATGAACAAGAAGAAAGACATCACCCAAAATTCTCCATCTTGTCCCCTAGCTACCACTATGCTGTAAAAACCCCAAATTTAAACCCCATCACCCAGTGAAAATACACATATCTAACGCACTACACATTTGTGATTTCTAACTTATTATTTATATTTACAAATCTTCAATGTTTCAAGTCCAGTGCAGTGTTTTCCAAGGGGTCTGTGCCTGGAAGCATAGAAATCTCAAAAACTCAAGATTCTTGAGATCCAAAAAGAAACAGTTTTTCTTTGCTCAGTTTGTCTTTAACAGTAACTTGAGTGTTATTCTTTACAGAGACTGAGTCTAGATTATAAATGCATCTAGTGTGCATGAGTATTTCTGTAATCTATTAAATAACCCTAACTACTCATTAATACATTTGAAGTTCTCTTCAAATAATGGTTAAAGAGAAGCCCCAGGCTCAGATAAGGAATGTCAAATCTTTCTGTAACACAAGAACTTGAATATTATGACCAAAACTCTGGTGACATTTTCACCTCTTCATCTTAGCTAGCCACAAATACATTCAACCACCATCAACAGTGTTCTGTTTATCAGCTGCTAATAATGTCCGTATTCAAGACACTCATAAATTCTGAGGGAGTCTTGAGCAATACCTGATTTGGTAAGAATCTGTCAAAACTTGAATCCATCATTCTCGGTTTCTCTCCACTGCCTCCAAACTACAATTATTTCTAGGTTTGGATTTTTTCAAGGTCTTCAGTGTTAACCCAATGTCTTGGTTTGAAAGACAGGTATTTGCTCAAGAAAGGCAAGAACCCCTTTTTTTCTGAGATGGAGAATGCAACCCCCCTCCCTTCTAATTATTATAGTTGCAAATCAGAGGCTTTCAGGCAGAAGATACGGGGATAGGAATAACAGTTCTTTACTAATATATCTAGCAAGGCAAACAGCAGAAACAACAACAGCTATAAAGATTGACAACAAAACAGAACAGTATAGCTCAGTTCGAGTCCCTCTGGCCACAGGCCCTCTCTCTCTGTGCTCAGTTACCGGTGCTGTGTGGGCAGGGCAGGTCCCATGCAGCTGAAGAGGGCTGGGTGATGGCGGCGGCGGCGGCTCAGGTGTGAGAGGGGGATGGAGGGGAGACTCCCTCCTCACGGTGTCAGTCGTGGTGCTCGGCAGAGTGCTCTTGAGGTAGTAGGATGAAGCGGGAAGGCAGCAGTGCCATGTCCAACAGCAGGGAACATGGCTCCCGGGGTTGGGACGGCAGGGAAGATGCTAGGTAGAAGACCCGGCCGTCTTCCTTCCACCCCACGAGCCAGCGAGCGAGCGAGAGAGCGCGCCCAGGCCCCTGTCCCACCTTTCCTTTTCCGGTCTCCCCTTATCCCCCACCCCCTGCGAGGGAAAAACTATTGCTACTAAGGTGTAGCCACAAATACATAGCATAACAAACGGAGAGAATTCCACAGAAAGAAAAGGGAACAATTCAACCCGCAACACCCAATGCAACAAGAACAGAATTAGGATGCCATTCATAAGTATTTTTCAGGATTCAACATATAAACACTTTATTTACAAGAAAAAAAAATCTTTAACTAAGAAAAGAAAGGGTGAAATAACAAATTTCTGATGAGAAATTGGAAAGAGACCTGCTCTTAGAAGAAGCTAAACCTTTTTTTCTGGTTGATGCTCTCTCTTCAGAAAGAGCTGCACACTATTTAAGTTGCACAGAGGCTGCACCTACCTTGATAACAGTAGCACATCATTATTATATAGTAAATGTAATCAGCTGAACACGCATATCTTCTTTAGTGGTCAATGTTCGTCTAAATAGTTTTTTCTTTTCCCTTGTGCCTGGCCTATGATAGACAACATTAACTTCGGAACAATAAAACATATAAAAGAAGGAAAAAAATAAAAATTCTCTTCTTGCTATCTTCCATCCATTCCATGCCTCATAGAATTCACATCTAGTAAAGTATTGATACGTGGAAAAGACTCTATAACTCGTGAGAAATGAGAGTTATAAAGTAGGTATGCATTTATTTAGTGTTGAGGTGCATGGGGGATACCTCCTCCCAAAGCATGCACACCGAAACTTCAAACTACCCTTCTATTTATTCCCTAAACACCTAGGATTACACAATACACCTAATACATATTCATGTCCTAGCCCTGCCTAGCCCCACCTACCTTTGCGTATTAAAATGATCCAAAAGTCCTTTTGCACTTACACTTCCCCAATTCAGAGGCTGTTGGGGATCTCTGACAAAGGCCTCCAAACTCTTTATTGCACTTGAACTTTTCAACTTTGTCTCCGGAGCATGCGTCTTAGCCTTTTGGGCACATTCCAGACCTTGAGATTAGTTCTTGCTGGTTTAAGGTTTTGGATTTATCACTTGTCACTGGTAGCCTTGCACCCCTCACCCTATTTGCAAGTTCTGGCTCCATTTATCACAAACGAGTCTGCCTTTCCTCCCGATTTTTGCAAACATAGTAAATGTCAGGAATTCCTTATTGTCTTGGTTTTTGATGAACTATTCCTTAGTCTTCAATTCCCTGTCTCAGTATCTCACAGACATGTACACCCTTTGAGAGTTTGGAGTTCATAGAATCATAGAATCATAAATGGTCTGGGTTGGAAAGAACCTCAGAGATCATTTGGTTCCAATCTCTCACCATGGGAAGGACCATCTTGCACCAGACCAGGTTGCTCCAAGCCCCATCCAACCCGGCCTTGGGCACTGCTAGGGATGGGACATTCACAACTTCTCTGAGACTCTTGTCCCTCATAAGGACACCTCACCACCCTCATAATATAGATTTTTTAAAAAACTATCTAATCTAAACCTACTTTCTCTCAGTTTTAAGCCATTCTGCCTTGTCCTATCACTACATTCCCCTGTAAATGGTCTGTCTCATTTTTCTTGTAGACTGGCTTCAGGTACTGGAATATTGTAATTAGGTCAACCTGCTCTTCTCCAGGCTGAACAATACCAATCCTCTCAGCCTTTCCGCATAGCAGAGGTGTTCTATTCCTCTGATCATGTTGGTGTCCCTCCTCTGGACTGTCTCCAGCAGCTCCATGTCCTTCCTGTGCTGGGACCCCAGGGCTGGAGGCAGCTTTGCAGGTGGGGTCTCACCAGAGTGGGGCAGAGGGGCAGAATCCCCTCCCTCCCCTGCTGCCCATGGAGCTCTGGATGCAGCCAAGAACACACTTGGCTGTCTAGGCTGGGAGTGCCCATACTGGCTCATGTCCAGCCTCTCACTCACTTGCATCCTGTTACATCCTGGTTACTTAAATCCAGGGCCAAACTAAAGTTCTTTTGCTCTTGTTAGACGGAAAGGAGAAAATCCCAACTAGATGTTCTCAAGAGGTAAAACCACACATAAGGTTACTAGTAAATCATAGAAAATTAAGGAATATTAAGGCAAAAGAATAAACACAATACATCACTTATCACAGCATAGACTTATCCTATTGAACATAGAAAACCTTTAAACACATTTGATGTTATATTCTGTGAGAAGAATTAGAAGAAGACGAAGAAGGGAGAAAAACAGAAAGATAGGAAGTGTGTAGAAAAACAGACATAACTACTAACTCCAGGGTTCCAGCGATATAAAGCTCCAAGATGAAGGTAGGGTTAAAAAACAATATCCGTGCCTCACGGTCAGCCTTCTTGAAGACCCTTTCTCCCAGGTGGGACTTTTGGCTGCCTGGTCATTTAGGGGCTGAGTTAGGCAACACTGGTGGGCTGCCTTCATTGTGCCATGACTGATAGACACTGCGAAGCTGGGGAATATGGGGGCAGGGCAACACCTTACCAGAGCAAGGTCCCTACCAGACTCACTCCCTACCACACATTCCAAGGCCCTAATATGTCTCATAACAGATTACCTTTCCCTGTCTTTGACACTCTCCCAAATCCTTCTCAAGGGCTGCTCTCTATATTTTCATTCCCAGCCTGTGTTGGTAGTGGGCTTGCTCTGATCCAGGAGTTGCAGCACCAGCATTAGGCCTTGTTAACCCTCATGAGATTCCTATGGGCCACTTTTCAAGCTTGTCAAGGTCCCTCTGGGTGGCATTCTGATCTTCAGGTGTGTCAACTGCACCACTCATCTTGGTTGTCATCTTGCTGAGGGTGCATTCAAACCCTTTACCTCTGTCATTAATATGGATATTAAATAGTACTGGTCCCAATATGGACCTCCCAAAAGACCTCTGAGCACTTTTCACTAATATCCATCCAGATTGTACTGGATTAGCCATTGACTACTACCCTCTGGATGGAACCAATTCTTCATCCACCAAATAATCCACCCTTAAACCCATCTCTCTTCAATTTAGAAAGCAGAAACGGGGGGGAGTGTGCCAAAGGCTTTGAAGAAGTTCAGATAGATGACATTTGTAACTCTTCTCTTGTCCTCTAGTG
>VWZS01005706.1:0-34203 GCA_013397075.1 Rhabdornis inornatus | reverse complement strand
CCAATCAATGATTTTCCCAATCATCAGGAGTCAGACTCTCACACAGGACGAGGCACAGCCCTGAATTCCCAGCCGAGGTTCCCAGCACTAAACTGCCCCAGGCCTGGCCTGAAACATTGGAAAAGTCCTGGAAAAATGGGAATTTCTGGGATCACTGTGCAGGAAGGATTTCATTTACTCCCACACTCAGAGCCAGTGACCAGAGCACAGGATCCTAACCTGGCCTCGTGTTTTTAAGCAACATTAAATAATTAAAAGGCAACAAAAAATAATTCATTAAAGGGCAAAGAAAAAGAATTAATTAGAGGGCAAAGAAAAGTCCAACAGGAAACGCTTCCACACTGGAAAAATAACTCAGGGTCTGAGTTTGCTGGACCAGGTGTAACAAGCACAAAACGCTGAATTTCTCCAAAAAGAACATTNATGATCAGATGATTTTAAGAGAAAAAAAAAAATAAAGTAATTAAATTTATTTTTAATAGAGCAGCAAAGAAAAAAAAAATCATCCCTGAAATGCAGACAGAGCCATGAGAGAAAAGAGGTCAAACTAAACAGGTGCCGTGGTCAATTCCAAAATGAAATTCCATGAAAAATGCAATCAGAGTTGATTAAAAAATTCCAGATCATTATCATTAAATCAAGTACACTCCAATCAAGACATGGAGTCATTGAAAACATTTTTAATTCCACTTCCATCAGGCTCTTCCAGAGTTCCCTTTGGATCCCCCACCGTGCCGGAAAATCCAGATGGACCAGGAGCACCCACCAAAAAAAAAAAGTGGAATAAACGAGATTTAAAGCCACTCTGACACTGCAGGGACTGAGATTTTCTAACAGTAATTTTGGGTTATTAATTCCCTCTGTTCCTGCATCGTTTTTCCATTAAAAAAAATGCAGGAAAAATGGATTTCCCAAGCCAGGAAAAGCAGGCATTGATGCCAAAGGCCACCTGACGTGCTCGACGTGGAATAATTGTTACAAATTGGGAGTATTAACATCTTAAGTCAGTAATTATTGGTTTCATAATCCCAAACCTAATTAATGCTCGTTCCTCCACTTCTTAAAGGACAGAAACTTAATTTTCTGGAATTAATGAACAACAAACTGGGTTAGGAAAGTCTGGTTTTAGAGCACATCCATCTCCACTTAGTGCAGTTTTTCCAGAGGCTCCTTAAAAGGTTTAAATAAATCCCTGTTAAAAGGGAAATTCGGAATTAATCGAGTGTAAATAACGAGGAGGGGCTCCTGGTAAGACCCCACTGCTCTCTCCCGGCTTTATTTTGGATTTTAAATGGTCTAAAGGGAGAATAAAAATATTTGAATGGAGAAAAATAGAAATAGTTGATTATTTCTTCATTTATAATAAACAAGGGAGTGCAGAGCGGGTGGTGGAGATGATCTGAGGCTTGGAATGAGGAGGGCTTGGGAAAATGAGGATTATTTACATGGAAAAGGCTCCAGGGAGAGCTCAGAGCCCCTGCCAGGACCTAAAGGGGCTCCAGGAGAGCTGGAGAGGGACTGGGGACAAGGCATGGAGGGACAGGACACAGGGAATGGCTCTTTGCAGGAAAAGGGAAGATTTGGGTGGGATATTGGGAATTAGGAATTCCTGGCTGGGATGGAATTGCCAGAGGAACCCCCAGATCCCTGGAAGTGTCTGGGATCAGCCTGGGACAGTGGGAGGTGTCCCTGCAGGGCCTGGGTGGGATTTCAGATCCCTTCAATCCCAAAGCATTCCCTGATTCCAGGAAAACAGCAAGTGCCAGATTTCCTCCCTCCCATCCCATTTCTCTTCCAAGGCTCCCATTTCTTTTCCAGCCTCAAACTCTTTCCCATTAAAATGCCAGAGCAGGAACCTCTCCAGTGCTGCCCTACAATCCCTGCTCTAAAAAATCCCGTTTTCTCCCAGTCTGACTCCAGCAGAATATAAAACACAGAATTTTTTTCCTGAAAAAGTATTTTAGGGAAGGGCAATAAAAGGAAAAGCAGGAGTAGAGGCCAGAAATAACAGTGAAGGAGTGAGGAAAAAGGGAATCTGTGGAAGGAACTCCTGGGAGGGAAATTAAGATGACAAATCAAAGAGGAAAATCGACTTGCCTGGGATATTTAGAGCCAAGCCTAAAGCCAGACAAGTGAAGTTTTTCTGCTGACTGGATGGAATTCCCAGCCCATTCCAGGAGCAGAAGCTAAAATCCAATCCAGTTTGGAAAAGCTCATGAAAAAGATGATCTTGGAAAAGATGATCCTCAGGGGATCATCTAAACCCCATCCATGGGGATGCTGCTCCTCAATCCTGCTCCAAATCCACAATCCACAAATCCAATCCAAAATGTTGTCACAGGATGGAAATGGAGCTGAATTCCAAGATTTTCCTCCTTGGATAATTGCATTTGCCAAAAATTCCTTTCCCAAAATCTACCAGGTTTTTTTTTGAGGTTGTTTTTAAGCTGGATTTCAAATTGGGATCAAGATCCCAAAGATAATTAATCCCTAGAAGTTCATTAAAATTGGTTTTGGGAAAAATTGGGCCCAGGAGCAAGGCTCAGGTTGGCTACACCTGGATGTCCATGGATGCTCTCCAGAGCCTGGAATTACAGAGAAGGATGGGGCTGGAGATGGAGAATGAGGAAAAATCCGTCAGAATCTGCATTTTATTAATTGTTCTGCTTTAATTATCCAGAACAACGTCGAGTCATGCACGTGGAAGATGCTGAAATTGTTCTCCATGAGGGTGGGGAGGGATTGGAATGGAATTCCCAGAGAAGTTGTGGCTGCTCAGGGATCCCTGGAAGTGTCCAAGGCCAGCCTTGGGGACAGTGGGAGGTGTCCCTGCCATGGCAGGGGTGGCACAGGGTGGGATTTAAGATCCAACCTCAATCATTCCATGAATTTATCAAATGCAGAAGAGCCAAAGAGCAAAATCTCTTCACTGAAGGAGTGTCCAGGCATCGGAAGAGATTCCCCAGGGAATGTTGGAATTCCCATCCCTGGAAATGTTCACCAAGGGACACCTCAAAATGTGATTTAACAGCTGTGGGGGGATTCAAAGGTTGATGATCTTGGGGGTTTTCCCAAGCTTTATTTTCCTATAATTCTGCATTTCTGGCAGGACCGCCCCCACCAAAATCCCCTCCTCACCTCCACGAGGATCTGCCCCCAAAACAAACCCCGCACAGGGAATTTTCCAGGGTTGACAGGAGGCCAGAATTCCAGTCAGGAGCAGCAAATTTAAGCCTTAAGCTCAGCTCTTTCTAAAAGCCAGGCCTATTTCTCTGGCTGTTTATAGATTCCTGTAAACAGAGGGAATTTTGGAGCCATGAAAAGGAGCTGTCTTTGCACTCCAGGGATATTTATGGCATCAATTATCCCAAATTTCATCTGACACCAGCTCGTCTCAGGCTGATCTAATCACAGCCATTAAAACCAGTTTTAATTTAGGAAAGGAACGGGATAAAACACGTCCAAACCACCTCATGGAACTTTTCCTGGAGTTTGTTCCAGGAGGAAAAGGAAATTGGATCCACAGCCAGGTAATGCTATGGAATTAAGGCTCTGTAATTAATTGTGAGCTTTATTCCTAAATTAAAAATTCCTGATATCAGGAGGATCCTGAGAAGCAAGCTCTGAAAGGAACTTTTTCCTTGGAATCCACATCCTTTACATTTCCACTCCAATCCCAAACCTTCACAACCTTCACCACAATCCCAATCTTCCACATTTTTCCCTTCACTCCCAATCCTTCACATTTTTTACCATAATCCAAATCCTTCACATTCTTCACCAAAATCCAAATATTCACATTTTTCCCTGCACTCCCAATCCTTCACATTTCCCCTGCAATCCCAATCCTTTGTGTTTCTCATTGCTATCCCAATCTTTCCTATTTTTCCTTGCAATCCCAATCCTTCACATTTTTCACTGACATCCAAATATTTCTTGTTTTTCATCACAATCCAAATCCATCACATTTTTCCCTGCAATCCAAATCCTTCACATTTTCCCTGTAATCCCAATCCCTCACAATTTTCATTGTAATCCAAATTCATATTTTTCACTCCAATCCAAATCCTTCACATTTTCACTCCAATCCCAATCTTTCACATTCTTCACCACAATCCAAATCCTTCCGATTTTTCACTGAAATCCAAATATTTCTTATTTTTCACCACAATCCAAATCCTTCCCATTTTCCCCTGCAATCCCAATCCATCACATTCTTCACCACAATCCCAGTTCTTCCTATTTTCACTCCAAACCAAATCCTTCACATTTTTCATTCCAATCCCAATCCTTCACAATTTCCTTGCAATCCCAATTCTTTACATTCTCCATCACAATCCAAATCCTCCACATCTTCCCCTGCATTCTCAATCCTTCACATTCTTCACCACAATCCCAATCCTTCCTATTTTCATTCCAATCCCAGTCCTTCACATTTTTCACTCCAATCCCAATCCTTCGTATTTTTCAGCACAATCCAAATCCTTCACATTTCCACTCCAATCCCAATCCTCCACATTCTTCACTTCTATCCCAATCTTTCACATTTTTCACTCCAATCCCAATCCTCCGCATTTTTCACTTCTATCCCAATCCTCCACATTTTTCACTCCTATCCCAATCCTCCACATTTTTCACTCCAACCCAAATCTTTCATATTCTTCACTTCTATCCCAATCTTTCACATTTTTCACTTCTATCCCAATCTTCCACATTTCCACTCCAATCCCAATCCTCCACATTTCCACTCCAATCCCAATCCTCCACATTTTTCACTCCAATCCAAATCTTTCACATTTTTCACTCCAATCCAAATCCTTCACATTTTTCACTTCTATCCCAATCCTCCACATTTCCACTCCAATCCCAATCCTCCACATTTCCCCCTACAATCCCAACCCTTCACATTCTTCCAACCATAAAAACTCGGCAGCACCCACCATTAAAATCGGGATTCACAAGGAGCCGAATGTTTCTCGGGAACAACAGATACTTTAAGAATTTTAATTCCCAAAGGCACAAAGGCAGAATTCCAAGGATTTACTCACAGTACACGTCCACTCGGATGGATTTGATGGCTGGGGAGCCCAGGCCGTTCTCAGCCTTGCAGTAGTAGCGACCTCCCTGGTGTCTCTGGATGTTGGAAATCCTCAGGGTTTCGTTGAAGACACTGGAATCTTGGAATCTGTCAGAGGCACTTCCTGCTGTTTTGGTCCACCTGATCTGAGCAAGCACCAAAAACCAGGATTACTTTAGGTCTGGAAAATGGGCAGAGTCTCAAACTCAGCTCCAAAAACCTGGATAATTCTAGGTCTGGAAAATGGGCACAGTCTAAAACACGGAAACAAAACCTGGATTACTTTAGGTCTGGAAAATGGGCAGAGTCTAAAACCCAGAAAAAAAAAACAGGATTACTCTAGGTCTGGAAAATGGGCAAAATCTAAAACTCAGCACAAATAAACAAGATTACTTTAGGTCTGAAAAATGGGCACAGTCTAAAACTCAGCTCCAAAAACCTGGATAATTCTAGGTCTGGAAAATGGGCACAGTCTAAAACTCGGCTCCAAAATCCAGGATTACTCTAGGTCTGGAAAATGGGCAGAGTCTAAAACCCAGAAAAGAAAACCAGGATTACTTAGGGTCTGGAAAATGGACACAGTCTAAAACTCAGCACAGAATAACAGGATTATTTTAGGTCTGGAAAATGGGCAGAGTATAAAACTTGGCACTAAAATCCGGGATAAATTAAGGTCTGGAAAATGGGCACAGTCTAAAACTTGACAACAAAAATCCAGGATTACTCTAGGTCTGGAAAATGGGCAAAATCTAAAACTCAGCACAAATAAACAAGATTACTTTAGGTCTGAAAAATAGGCAGAGTCTAAAACTCAGCATCAAAATTCAGGATTACTTTAGGTCTGGAAAATGGGCACAGCCTAAAACTCGGCACCAAAACCCAGGATAAATCAAGTTTGGAAACCACAGGATTTGTGTGGGTGGCCCTGGGATTTCACCTTGGATGACTCAGGGAAATTCCCAAGGAAACTCAACAACTCATGGGAACAAACACTTCATCCAAGAGTCCCTGAGGAGCTGCATTTCATGGAATCATGGAATGGTTTGGGTTGGAATGAGTTTAAAGATCCCATTCCAGCCCCTCCCATCATCCCAGGTTGCTCCAAGCCTTGAACATTCCCAGGGATTTCTGATCTGTGGGATTTGAGGCTGCCTGTGATGGGTCTGGGAGGAGAAATGAATTCATATTTCAATTTTTTTTTCTTTTTCTGATGGTTTTCTTATTCTGGTAATCACAGAATCATGGAATGATTTGGGTGGGAAGGGACCTTAAATCCCATCCTATTCCAACCCAGGGACACCTTCCACTGTGCCAGGGAGCTCCAGTTCTCCAGGAGAGCTGGAGAGGGACTGGGGACAAGGCATGGAGGGACAGGACACAGGGAATGGCTTCCCAGAGAGCAGGGATGGGTGGGATATTGGGAATTGGGAATTGCTGGCTGGGCTGGAATTGCCAGAGCAGCTGTGGCTGCCCCTGGATCCCTGGCAGTGCCCAAGGCCAGCTTGGACATTGGGCTTGGAGCAGCCTGGGACAGTGGGAGGTGTCCCTGCCCATCCAGGGGCTTGGAATAAAATGGTTTTTAACATCCCTTCCAACCCATTCCAGAATTCCATGGAAAGAACTGGGAATGGAGAGATGATCCCAGTGCTCCATGCCAGTCCCACCACTGCTCTGAATTCCCACTGAACCAAAAAATTAATTTTTGTTCCGTTAACCACAACATAATCAGAGTAGGAATTTCCCATTCCCCCCATCTTAAGCTTCTACAATTTCCTTGGATTAGAATCCAAGGGCCCCTCTCTGAGTGGTGTAACCTCAGAAAAGTGTGGAATATGAAGCAAAGGTCTGGAGAAAAAACACAGAACTCATTAAAATTACAAAAATTTCCGAAGGAAATCAAGAGATAAGATCAACAACGGCACAGAATCCAAGGAAAAATCAGGGAATAGCAATCAACAGCTTTAAAATACCCAGGAGGGAGCGGAAATCGATCGTGGATCAATTCCCAACAGAAAAGGCAAAGTTAAGGAAGTAACAAAATGGATCAGGAATCAATTCCTGCTTGCTCAGCCCCAAATGTTTATTCGAAACATCTTCAACCTGTGATGTTCCACTCAATTGGAGTCAGCAATTCCCAAGGATTTTTCTGGGAATTCTGGGAGTTTCAGGATGGACCCAGGGATGGGAAATCTCCTCCTCAGCACCAGGATCAGCTCCATGAAACCATCCCCAGGTTTGGGATTTCCATCCCCAATGCACCACCCTCAGTGCCCAAAGGTGTAAATCCCAATTTTTCCCAGAAAATCACTGATTATTCCAAGTTTTCCCAGGAATTTGCCTCCCTGGTCCTCCCTCTGAGATCCCAGTTTGCTCCATCCCAGAGGTGATGCCTTCACCCAGTTTGGGAATGGGATGTTTGGAGGATGGAGATCTTTGGAGCTGCTCCCTGCCACCCTGAGCAGGATTGGGAAACCAGGAGCCAGCAATTCCCTGTTCCCAGAGGGATTTGTTTCTCACAAGAGCAAAGAAGGCATCAAAATGTGTTTGTGTCATCAAACTCAAACACTGGAGTCTAAACAGAGAGGGAAAAATGCCTTAAACAGGGATTTTTTTCCACTTGAAATTCACTCCTCGGAGCAGAATCGTGGTTCAAAGTGACAAAGCTGTGGCGGAACGCAGGCAGTTCAAATTGAGACATTGTTTTCCTCTTAAAATAACAGTTCCAGGTGTTGTTCCTGCTTTTCCCTCTCCTCATCTCCGCTCATTTCACTCCCCTGGAAAACCCTTGGGAAAAATTGGAAGCAGCTTCACAGAGCATTCCCGAAAACCTGTCAGAGATGACAACGACTCAACTGAGCTCCACACAAGGAAATATTTCTTCTCTAATCTTTCAGCAATAAAAATCTCAACTCCATTATCTGTCACAGTCGTTAGGGGAGGGATTTTGGGGCTGACACGAAGATTTGGGGCTGGGAAGTGTCATAAATAAAGGAACCCAAATAAAAACCCCAAATGAACAAAAAGATGAAACAAAACCAACCAAGCATTTCTTCAAAAACCCCAAGCTGGTTTTCAGGAGATTCCTGTCCCTCATGATTTCACAGAATCGCCAAGGTTGGAAAAGTTCTCCAAGGTCACGAAGTCCAACATGAACTGCCATGACCACGGCCCAATGTCCCCAAGTGCCACATCCACAGGGATTTAAATCCCTGCAGGCATTGGGACTCCAACGTGTACCTGTGCCAGGACTGGACAATAAAGGGAAGAAATTTTCCCAGATATCCAACCTAAACCTCATGGAACCCCTGAGGTTGGAAAAGAGCTCCAAGGTCAGAGTCCAGGCTGTGCCCAATGGCCACCTTGTCCCCATCCCAGAGCTCTGAGTGCCACCTCCAGGAATTCCTGGCACACCTCCAGGGATGGGCACTCCAAAGCTCCCTGGGCACTTCCAATCCCTGCCCACCCTTTCCATGGGGAAATTCCTGCTGCTGTCCACCCTGAGCCTGCCCTGGCCCAGCCTGAGGCCGTTCCCTCTCCTCCTGTCCCTGTTCCCTGGGAGCAGAGCCCGACCCCCCCGGCTGTCCCCTCCTGTCAGGGACTTGTGCAGAGCCACAAGGGCCCCCCTGAGCCTCCTTTTCTCCAGGCTGAGCCCCTTCCCAGCTCCCTCAGGAATTCTCCATTCCCTTCCCAGCTCCCTCAGGAATTCTCCATTCCCTTCCCAGCTCCCTCAGGAATTCTCCAGCCCTTTCCCAGCTCTGTTCCTTTCCCTGGACACGCTCCAGCCCCTCCATGTCCTTCTTGTCATGAATGACCCCAAGATTCCAGGTGGGGTCTCACCAGTGCCCAGCACAGTCCCCAAAGTTTCACCCATCCCTAATTTTTTGCTCCATCAGGCCCACACCACATTCCCACCCTCCTCCAAGTCAGATTCCACAGGAACCCAGACTGGTTTTTGGGAAGCCTCTTCTAGACCAGACTAAACCCAGCCCAGTAGAGTCCCACAAGGCCGGGTTTAAGGGGCTCTGTTCCCAGCACGTCGTGCTCTGGAACATCACCGAGGTTATTGATTCCCTGCAGATCAATATCAGCCTGTTGGATTAAAACTCCTCCCATTTTTAGAACTCCATAAAAATAATCCTGAAAAATTGTGCTGTCCTTCAGACAGTTTCAACAGCAGAGGAAGAAATTCTGGGAAAAATCCCTAAATACTGGGAGTTGATGAATCCCAGTTTATGTTCACATCAGAGCTTGTTGGTATTTCCAGAACATCCCTGTGAGACGGGAAATGAACCTCACCCTCATTTCTAGAAAATTTTCTGAACTAAATCCCAAATCTCAGTGATCCAAACCCTAAATCGCCCTGTGATCCAAACCTAAATCTCAATGATCTAAATCCTAAATCTCCCAGTGATCTGAACCCTAAATCTCAAATATTCAAACCCTAAATCTCAGATATTCAAACCCTAAATCTCCCAATGATCCAAACCCTGAATCTCAGTGATTTAAATCCTAAATCTCCCAGTGATCTGAATCCTAAATCTCAATGATCCAAAAGCTATATCTCAATGATCCAAACCCTAAATCTCCCAGGGATCCAAACCCTGAATCTCCCAATGGTCCAAACCCTGAATCTCAATGATTTAAATCCTAAATCTCCCAGTGATCCAAACCCTAAATCTCCCAGGGATCCAAACCCTGAATCTCCCAATGGTCCAAACCCTGAATCTCCCAATGGTCCAAACCCTGAATCTCAATGATTTAAATCCTAAATCTCCCAGTGATCTGAACCCTAAATCTCAAATATTCAAACCCTGAATCCCAGATATTCAAACCCTAAATCTCCCAATGATCCAAACCCTGAATCTCAGTGATTTAAATCCTAAATCTCCCAGTGATCTGAATCCTAAATCTCAATGATCCAAAAGCTATATCTCAATGATCCAAACCCTAAATCTCCCAGGGATCCAAACCCTAAATCACCCAGGGATCCAAACACTAAATCTCCCAGGGATCCAAACCCTAAATCTCCCAGGGATCCAAACCCTAAATCGCCCTGTGATCCAAACCCTAAATCTCAAATATTCAAACCCTGAATCCCCCAATGATCCAAACCCTGAATCTCAATGATTTAAATCCTAAATCTCCCAGTGATCTGAACCCTAAATCTCAATGATCCAAAAGCTATATCTCAATGATCCAAACCCTAAATCTCCCAGGGATCCAAACCCTAAATCTCCCAGGGATCCAAACCCTAAATCTCCCAGGGATCCAAACCCTGAATCTCCCAATGGTCCAAACCCTGAATCTCAATGATTTAAATCCTAAATCTCCCAGTGATCTGAATCCTAAATCTCAATGATCCAAAAGCTAAATCTCAATGATCCAAACCCTAAATCACCCAGGGATCCAAACCCTAAATCTCCCAGGGATCCAAACCCTAAATCTCCCAGGGATCCAAACACTAAATCTCAATGATCCAAACACTAAATCTCAATGATCCAAACCCTAGATTTCTCAGTGATCCAAACCCGAAATCTCAATGATTCAAACCCTAAATCTCCCTGGATTCAAACCCTAAATCTCAATGATCAAAATCCCAAATCTCCCAGTGATCCTAACCCTAAATCTCAAAGATCCAAACCCTAAATCTCCCACTGATCCCAATCAGCTGTGCTGTATTTTCCTCCCACGGGACCCCAATTCCTCCCAGTGCCCTCACTGATCCCAAAATAGGAGTGAGAGTCTGAGCTGCCACCAGGTTCAGCTGCGGTGACAAAGGAAGGAGCTGACATTTGATTTTGCTGGAAAAGTGAGAGAACTGGGAAGGGGGAGGAGGGAAAAATGGGAAAAGGGTGGGAATCTCCATCAGAGGGATTTGACAGCACAGCTTGGAAGGAAAGGCTTCGACAGCAAAGGCCAGGCAGGAGCAGCAGCTGCTGAGAACGAGTCACAGATCCTGCAAAAACTCCCTGATTCCTTAAAAAATCAGCTATTCCATATAAAATATTCCTTAGGAAATCAGGAATCGGAGTAACTGGCTGAACAAGGGTTATTCGGGATTTTTCCTAAAAAAAAAAAATCCCTTTTCCCTTTCAAATGGTGAGGTCACAAAGTATTAAAAAAAGTGATGACACAAATTTCCGGGATCTAAACGCATTCGAAAAAGGAGATTATTCCTTGGTGGGAATTTAATCCATCCATAGCTTCTTATCCCAGCCAGTGGATGCAATTTTTCCAAAATTGCAGACAATTCCAAAATATTGGAGCACATCCTTCCTGCACACTCCAGGTGTTGGAGACAGGGCAAGGAATGTGTGGGATCAGTCAGGAAAGAAATTCCAAAGATTTTGACTCAACATTTCCATGTTTTTTGCTCTGTGAGCACCAGTTTTCCCTTTTTTCCAGAGGATAAATTGGCAAAGTCTCCTCCAGGCAGGAAAAAGTCTCAAACAATGTTAAAAAACACTGGAATAAGCTCAAATCTCTCCTTCCCTGAGCCTGGCATGGCTTAAAAAGATTCCAGCAATTCCTTTGTTCTGGGAAAAGGAATTAGAAAGGTGTTGGCATCCCACTGGCTGAGATTCCAGCTCATTTCCAATTCCAGTAGAAGAAAACCTTGGCAAACTCCAGTAATCCCAAATAGCATCATTCATGTCTTGTGGAGCACTCCTGGCACACCTTCCAACAACTCCCACGAGTGCCAAGGAAGGAATCTGGGAATGCTTCCCACATTTCAGAAGAATTGCAAGGAGATGTAAAAAAAAAAAAAAACAAAAAAAATCCTGGATCAGTTTGCAGCTGGGAATAAAACCAGGATTAACAGCTGGGGTTAAGGGTTTGGAAAGGCAGGGTTAAGGGAGTCACAATGGGAAGTAACAATGGGAAATTCCAAAGGGAAGGGAAGAGAGCTAAAAATTAGAGAATGTTTAAAACTGGACAAAACAGCCCAGGGAAAGGGGGAAGCCACCGACTCGTAATTCCCTGAGGGACAGGAGGGACAAGGAATGGTTCCCACTGCCAGAGGGCAGGGATGGATGGGATCTTGGGAATTGGGAATTGCTGGCTGGGCTGGAATTGCCAGAGCAGCTGTGGCTGCCTCTGGATCCCTGGCAGTGCCCAAGGCCAGCTTGGACATTGGGCTTGGAGCAGCCTGGGACAGTGGGAGGTGTCCCTGCCATGGCAGGGCTGGGATGGGATGGGATTTGAGGTTCTCCCAACCCAAACCATCCCAAGATTTCACAAGAACTCATGGCTCTTCCCAAAAACACCATTCCACCCCAAACCATCCCAAGATTCCATAGCACTTAATAAAGACATTTCCCAATTGCACTATACTGACCCATCCATCCATGGAATGATGTTTTTGGGAACTCAGCCAATCCATTCCATCATTCCACTGCACTCTAAGGCTCTTCCCAACTACACTATTCCAATCCAAACCATTCCAGGATTCCTTAGTACTCTAAGGCTCTTCCCAACTACATCATTCCAACCCAAACCACTCCAATTTCCTACATGGGAATGGTACCTGGATTTTCCAGACTTAAAGAAATTTTTTTTCTCTTTTCTTGTAATTCTTCCTTCTTTCCTCTGGTGAAAATTCCCTGGATTTTTTTTTCCCCAGCACTCAAAGGCTCTTCCCAACACCACCATTCCAACACAAACCATCCCAAGATTCCACAGCACTCTAAGGATCCTCCCAACACCATTCCAACCCAAACCATTCCAATTCCCTACACGAGGATGGCTCCTGGATTTTCCAAACTTGAAGAATTTTTTCTCTTTTCTTTCAATTCATCTTTCTTTGGCTCTGGTACAAATTCCCTGGATTATTTTTTCCCCAGCACTCTAATGATATTTTTGGGAACCCAACCAATCCATTCCATCATTCCACTGCACTTAAAGGCTCTTCCCACGTCCAACCTGAAACATTCCAAGATTTCATAGCAGCTGAAGGTTCTTCCCAACAACACCATTCCAAGATTCCATAGCACTCAAAGGTTTTTCCCAGCACCATCATTCCAACCCAAACCATTCCATGATTCCATGACAGCTGAAGGCTTTTCCCAACACCATTCCAGGATTCCGTAGCCCTCAAAGGCTCTTCCCGACGCCATTCCAACCCGAACCACCCCAATTCCACACACGGAAATGGCTCCTGGATTTCCCAAACTTGCAGGATTCTTTCTCTTTTATTATAACTCCACTTTCTTTGGTTCTGGTGCGAATTCCCTGGATTTTGCCAGCGCTTTCTCCTTAACGATGTATTTACCTAATTAGCATAATTGTCTGCAATTATGTAATTAGCGTTCATATGTGTAATCATTGGAACATGCAATTAGCCCTAATTACGCCATTAAAGCCTGAGAGTCAGAAATATCTTTATCATTTTGATTGACAGACATATGGGAAGGGAGGGGAAAAAAATCCCACTCGTTATTTTTATCTCCTTGGATCACGAAATCCGCAGGAGGATCCGGGATTCAGCCCGAAACGGTGCTGGAATTATTTAAAAAAAAAATTGATATTATTGATCAAAATGATAACGAGGTTATTCCGTTGGAAAAGAAGGAAAAAGCCAACTCAAAAATAAGGAAAATTCAGGCAAGTGAAGCAAGGTTTTTCTGGGAAAAATAAATTAAGAATTAACAAAAAATAAGGAGGAAAATTCAGGGAAGAGGGACCAAGCACAGCAAGATTTTTCTCGAAAAAGAAATAAAGGATTATCATGAATAGAAATAATAAAATATTATTTCTATTCCAAAGAAAGCGGAATTTAATTTTTAATTCTAATATTCACTTGGTTTGAGGAAGAAAAATAATGCAGAAAAAGAGAAAACACGGAGCAGCAGTGAGGTTTTTCTGGGAAAAAAAATAGGAATTACCTGGAAATATTTAATCTTTTATGTCTAATAACCTAAAATGAAAATTAAGGAAAAAGTCCTCAAGCACAGCGGGATTTTTCTGGAAAAAGGTTTTAGGAATTAATTTGAAATGTTTAACTTTTCATATCTAGTGTTCTAATATGAAAATTAAGGAAAGAGTCCCCAAATGTAGCAAGATATTTCTGTAAAAAGAAATTAGGAACTATCAAAAATAAGGAGGAAAATTCAGGAGAGAGACACCAAGTGCAGCAAAATTTTCCTGTAAAAAAAAAAAAATTAGGAATTATCTGGAAATATTTAATTTTTAATTTTAATATTCACTGGATTTTAGGAAGAAAAATAATATGGAAAAAGAAAAAACCCGACAGAAATTATTCCATGGAGATGCTGTTGCATCCTAAAACAGGATTTTAAAACTCCTTGGATTTTTAGCCCCTCTGAGAAAACCAGATTTATCTGAAAAGTCAATATTTAGTTTTATTTTGTTTTATTTTAACATCTGTGCCGGGGGACCGTAGGACAGCACAAGGACAAACACCTGGCACGAAATAATCTAATTTGGACAGGAAAAAACGGGATTTTTAAAAATTATTTTAAAGTATTATCCCTTTGGTTTTAAATATTACTTTTAAATATTGACGCCGATTAAATATTTGAATTTATTTCAATTTCAATTCCTGCTCTTCAAGTTGAGGCTTCTTGGTTTTCTTTAGAAGTTTATTTTTGAAAGCCAAAAAAATTAAAATAAATTCAAAATCAAGTGGCTGAGCTGCCCGAAAATTTGGGAGGAGTAGAGGGGAAGCCCTAAAAAGCAATATTTGGGAATAAATCTTAGTTGGGAATATAAATATTCCCGGATAAAGATTTTCCAGCCTGATAAATTCCATTGGAGCTTCCAAGGGTTCAGGTGAACGGCAGCAAAATCCACCTGGAGTTTCCCAAATAATTCCCAGGTGCCAGGGGATGGAGGAGAGCTCAATCCATGAGGAAATGTTATCCATGAAAATGTCAATGGAGATAAAAAATCCCAGAAGGATCTTGAGGGGTCGTTATCCCATCCCAGCAGGAAAATTCCAGATTGTTCCAGTTCTCCCCATCAGACACCTCGGCTGGGAGAGGTTTTGGGAGCAAAATTTTGAATTTCTTCCCTTAAAATTTAAAAGCAACGAACTCCAGAGCCTTAGGAGTTCATGGGATCACGGAATCCTGGAATGGGTTGGATTTTAAGGATTATCCCATAACATTCCTGCCATGGCAGGGACACCTCCCACTGTCCCAGGCTGCTCCAAGCCCAATGTCCAACCTGGCCTTGGGCACTGCCAGGGATCCAGGGGCAGCCACAGCTGCTCTGGCAATTCCAGCCCAGCCAGCAATTCCCAATTCCCAAGATCCCATCCATCCCTGCCCTCTGGCAGTGGGAGCCATTCCCTGTGTCCTGTCCCTCCATGCCTTGTCCCCAGTCCCTCTCCAGCTCTCCTGGAGCCCCTTTAGGTCCCCTCAGCTTTCCCTGGATCCTTCTCCCCTCCAGAGGAACATTCCCAGCTCTCCCAGCCTGGCTCCAGAGGTGCTCCAGCCCTTGGAGAAACTCTGTGGATTCCTCTGGATCATTCCAGCAGCTCCACATCTTCATGGTGCTGGACCAGAGCTGGAGCAGCTCTGCAGGTGGGATCTCATGAACAACATTCCTTCCACTCCTTCCACAGCAATGGGAACAATTCCCAGTTTTCATCCAGGAAAAGCCTCCCAGGCTTTTTCATTCCAAAGGCAGCAGCACTTCTCCATCAGCCCCAGCTGATCTGCATCAGCTCCTGGTTTCCCTGGTTACCAAATTATCCATGTCCTCATCAAATCCATTCCTTTCCAGGCAGACCTCCCAGCTCCAGCCTTTATTCCAGAACCACCCCCATTCCTGCACCAGGAGACCAGAGTGTTCCATGCCCATGGAAAAACAGCTCCTGGTTTTCCCAGCTCCGCTGCTCCAGCCTTCCCTGAGCCCGTCAGAAACAGGGAAATAAAAGCTGACAGCACAAAGGGAAAACAAAACACTGCAGAGATTTGGGAGGGGAGAAAACAGATGGAAAATATTCAGGGGACAAGTGTCCATATTTCAGGAAAACTGGAATTTTTTCCCACTTTCCTTAAAATAATAGGAGAGTTCTGTCCTGTGAGCACTGGAAATTTTCTGTATGGGATTTCTGGCGGATTTAAGCTGCCCAAACGTCAAAATGAAACTGCTCTGGTGCCACTCCTCAGCCTGGATGTCATTCCCAGCTCCATGAGATTCCCTGCAGGCTCATCCCAAAGATTGCTGAGGCTGTAACAAGTCCAGGCTCGATATTCCCAGCTGAGGGAGTGGGATTGAAACCCAAATTTCCCTTCCCTGATGCTGCTTTTTCTTTGGATTTAACCTTTTTGGATTAAACTTCTTTTTATCTGGATTTGACTCTTCCCCTCAGCACTTCCAAGCCATTTTTAGGAAGCTGCAAACACATTCCTTATGGAGACACAGCAGCCACCTGGAACCAGGAAAACTGGCAGGAACTGCTCCAATTATTCAGGATAAAACAACAGAGGTGTTTAATTCCATTTATCATCTTGCCAACCATTGGAATCATGGAATGGTTTGGGATGGAAGGGCCGTGATCCAGGGTTAGAGCTCAGGATGGTGAGGCACCAGCGGCTCATTCCCAAAGATCCTGGTGCAGCTCCAGGAGTCCCTCGCTGTGGATGCTGAGATTCCTGTCCTGGATTTCAGGGCAGGCTCGGAGCCCTGCAGAGCTCTGCAGAGGTGTGAATTCAGGTGCTGCACTGGGGGGAAAAAACATCAAATAAAACTCCTTGGAGCAGCACAAACGTCATGTAAAGCTTCATCACAGATTGCTTTTCATGCCAGAGCAGGATGGAAACATTTTTTCCTTGCTGAACAGGAGCTTTATCCAGTCAAACATTTAGGGAAGGTTTTTGGGTTTTTTTTGTTGTTTTTTTTTCCGGCATAAAATCCAGGCTAATTTAGTCATGAGTCAGGCTGGGTTTTGTCAGGTGCTCAGTGAACATTTGTAAAGTCTTCCCGTGAACTGAGGAGTGTCAGATGGAATCAGCATCAATTTTCCTAACAAGGCTCCAATTACTGCTCCAAGGAGCTGCAGAGCGGGGTGGGAAAACATCTGCTCCCGTGTGAGGGTCCCCAACCCCTTCCCTCAGCTTCATCAGCATTTGATAAGAACTCTTATCAATTAAAATCAAAAACGTGGCACCGGCTTTGTCTCAAAGGAGCCTTTTATGTCTCACCCGCAGTGGATCAAAGAGAACGGAATGTGGGGTTTTTCTTGGGGGTTTTTTGGGGAATGCTGATTTTTCTGTTTTAGTGGATGGAGTGCCAGGGAATGGGGATTTTTTTTTTCCTTTCCAGGCATTAATAAGGAGAAGGTAGGATCCTGTTCTGCAGTGTCAGAGGAGGCTTCACTAATTACAGGGAGTAATTAGGAGGATGTATTTGAAATAATTAAGGGGTTTTTATAACGTGCCACAGTTACCTGGGTCTGTTCATGGGGACAGCTCGGTGCTTTCCAAGCAGTTTATGAGTGGCAGGATAATGGGCATGGCTTCAAACTGACAGGGAATATGTTTAACTGGGATATTGGGAATTAGGAATTCCCAGGCTGGGAGGGTGAGGAGGGGCTGGGATGGAATTCCCAGAGAAGCTGTGGCTGCCCCTGGATCCCTGGAAGTGTCCAAGGCCAGGTTGGAGCAGACTGGGACAGTGGGAGGTGTCCCTGCCCATGGCAGGGGTGGCACTGGAAGGAATTTTAAGTTCCTTCCCATCCAAACCATTCCAAGATTCCATGAATACCATATTTATAGATATAAATAAATAAATATTTTTTAATCTTTATTTATCTATATAAATATGAGCTTCAAGACCCCTTCCAACCCCAGCCATTCCCTGCTCTGTGTCCCTTGGGTCACCCCCTTTGGCCACCCCAATTCCCAGGATGTGTTTTTCCAAGCCCACACCCCCCCTGGAACAGCATTTCCCTGGCTCTGCTCTGGGTTCACAATCTCAGGAATCCTCTGGGATCTCCTGCTGGCTCCGTGGCATCAGCACAGCACCCAACTCCTACAAGTGGGAAGAAAACACAAGCAAACAGAGGCAGGGAGAAATTCCAGGGCTCCTAAAATCAGCTCCTCCCCTGCTCTGCTTCCTGGGAAAGCCACGGATCCTCCACGTTCTTCACACCCCAGCAGCACCCAGAGCACTCCTGGATTTTTCTGGGAGAAAAGGATGTGCTCAGACGGCACTGCCTGGGGAAAAGGTGACAGGAGGATGTGAGGAGGAGGCGGCATCTCGTTAAGATGTGTTGCAACCTCCAAAGAGGAAAAAATCCCGGAGTGTGCAGCTTCCAGATGGTTGGAATGACGTGTGGCTGCTGCTTCCCGAGCTTTGGGAATGACAGGGGACAGGAGAGGGGAGGCAGCACCTGGCAGGGGGAGGGACATGATGGGAGGGCCAGAGGTCACCCTGCAGCACAGGGAGGGACTGGGGGAGGACATGGACGCTGTCCCCTGTCAACTCTGCACGTTTTGCTGCTTGGAATGTGCCATTCCCACTGGAATGTCACCCGAGGTGGGACAGCGCTTGCAGGGCAACCACTGGAAAAATTCCAGCCAGAGGAAAGCAAACCCTGAGGAGGGGGAAGTTGGGGTGACAAACAAGGATTTAGAAACTCCTGGAATTGCTGAGATTGGAAAAGCCATCCAAGATGGAGTCCAACCATTTCCAGCACTTCCACTGATCCATGTCCCCAAGTGCCAGATCCATGTCCCCAAGGCCACCACTGATCCATATCCCCAAGTGCCACATCCATGTCCCCAAGCCCACCATTGATCCATGTCCCCAAGTGCCACATCCGTGTCCCCAAGCCCACCATTGATCCATGTCCCAAAGTGCCACGTCCACACGGATTTTAAATCCCTTCAGGGATGGGGACTCCACCACTGCCCCAGGACAATCCTTTCCATCCAATTTTTCCTTATCTCCAATGTAAACCTGCCCTGGCACAACTTGAGGCCATTTCCCGTTGTTACTTGGGAAAAAAAAACACCCTCCTGTCAGGAATTTCCAATTCATCCTTCAGTGGAAAACCAGGAATACAAAATTCCAGCCAATCAATCCCTGCTCATCAGATGATTCTTCCTCTGCTCCTCATGATCCAAATGTCATTGCTCGCTTTGGAAAGTCACAGTTTGTGTTTGCAATGAGTGGAACTGCCAGCACAGGTGAGAATTCCAAAAGAAAATCAGGAAAAAACACATTCCTCAAGGTTGAGCAGGAAATTGTCACCAGTGGGGATAAAATGTCACTCAGCCCAGGAAATCCCTCATTTGTGTCCAGGGATGTGGCCTTTGGATATCCTGGCACATCCCTTTGGAGCTGGAGTGCAGGGACAGCCCAGCCCCTGGATCCTGGATAAAATCTGGGAAAAGGACATGTCCCCAGGGTGATCCTGCTCCAAACTTTGCAGGATTTTGTCCAAAAATCAAACCAACTTCTCCTGACAGCCACAATTTATGGGAAAAAAAGGGATGCATTCATCTCACCTGAGTGGGGATAAAGTGTTTTAAAAATTCCAGCCAGGAAAATTATTTCTATGGCAACTAATGGTGCATTCCAAAGCTGGGTGTGAGAAGGTGGGAAATCGGGAATAATAAATAATAATCACATGGAACATCTCAAAATCACTCCATGGATAACAAGAAGACATTCAGGGATGTGTTGGAGTGCTCAGAGTCTTATATTTAAGTAGGAGTGAGGTGAATCATTGGGATTAACACAGCAATTATTTGCAATTCTCCTCCTTTCTAATAATTCCCACATCCTTATATTATTCCTCCCAAAAATCTCACTGATGCTGAGAAGACTTCATGAAAATTTAGAGGAGAAGTTCCAGAAAATTTCCAGCAATTGGAAAGCGCAACCACCACTCTGAACGCAGGAATTTCCCCGCCTGGAAATAATCCCAGGGAAAAATGTGGGGCACGTGGTGGGAAAGGCAGCAGAGAGAGCTGAAAAAATGGGAAGATTTGCTAAATCTGAAGATTTTTGTTCAAAGGGAGCCCCCCCAGAGGGGAGTCACTGCAAGGATGACTTGGAGCAGATCAGAGACATCCCCGAGTCATCAGATCCCAAAGAACCACATCCATTGATCCCAAAGTTAAAAGAACAAATGTTGGAAAGACAAAAAAGGGATAAATATGTGCTTTGGTAAAGCAGGAAGGAGGAGCGACAGGAGAGAAGGGGAAAAAAATGGAATTTTTTTCTCATTAATTCATTTCTCCTCCCAGACCCATCATGGGCAGCCTCAAATCCTGCAGATTGAAAATCCTTGGGAATGCTCAAGGCTTGGAGTGGGAAATATTCCTCCCCATGGCAGGAGTTGGTACCAGCTGGTTTTTAATCTCCTTTCCAACCCAAACCATTCCACAATTCTGGGATTTTACAAATTCCCAATCCAGGGTTGTTTAATTCTTCCAGAGTTTAAACCAAAAGGAGTTTTCACGCCAAGAATAACTGGAAAATTTGAGAAATGTGGAAGTGTGAAAGCATTCTTGGAATGCACAATTCCATATTTTATAACCTCATTCCCCAGCATCCGAACAAACAGCAGCTGGAAAACAATTTCCACGCAATTTGCAGCCCAGATCTGAGAGCATCCTGTGGAAAAATCAGGGAAAAATTGGAATACTGGAAACACGGGCCCTAAACCAGCACAGAATAAACTTCCACTACTTTAGCTTTAAATCTTCTCCTTAAATTGGGGACAATCATGGAATAAAGAGCAGAGAAACAGCAAACCCCTCCTTCCTGGAGGAGCTCACAATGAAGTCTCCCAGAGAATTCCCTTCTCACAGTTCCTGCCTGTCCCTTGCAATTCCAAGAGCAAAGGGTTTGATTCATCACCTTGGGAAGAAAAATCCCTGGTGATTATCCTAATTAAAAATACCTGATTAACGAGGTGTCCTGGCCCAAGGGGGTCACGCCAGGGAGGTGCAGCACGAGTTGCCAACAGTAAAAATAAAATAAAGTTAGAGCAGGAAAAAGCCGATTTATTGCCAGTGAATTCTGGTTTATCCAGCTGCAGCACTGGGGGTTCCATGACGTCACAGATCCAGGTGAACAGGGAGATTTCCCTGTGTCCAAGAGCTTGAACTGCTCCAGCTGTTCCCTCTTCCAGAGATCCAGCTGGATTTCTGAGGACTGGGATGTGAAGATCCCAGATAACAGGACAACTTTAGGGATTTTTATCCCAACAATTGTCATCCTTATAATTGTTTTCCTTCTCTTTTACCAACCTCCACGGAAATCAAACACACCAGGATTTTAAAGCACAATATTGCTGATTTTAACAAACCCCAAAAAAAACCTCATCAGCGTTCCCGCTGTTCCTCTGGAACACCCAACAGCCGGGGTGGATCCCCCAGCTGGATCCCGTTGGATCCCGCCCACCTTGCCCAGATGAAGGTGAACCCAAACTGTGGAGGGTGCGAGGTGTGCTGGGGACAGGTGAGGCGGGCAGGGACTCACCTGTGGCCGGGGGTGGCCGGTGACCAGGCAGGTGAGCTCCAGGGTCTCTCCCTCGCGGATGGTGTAGACCCTCTCCGAGTAGCGCTCCTCCTCGATGTTGCAGGCCAGGCCCGAGTGCACGATCCTCACCGTGGGGGGGGCTGCAAGGCCAGCAGAGAAACGGGATGAGAATCACCAAAATTTGGATCTCCTAAAGATGTCCTAAATTGGAAGAATCCCACAAAGAGCAAATCCAGCTCTTATGGGAATCAAACATGACCTTGGCGTTCTCAAATCCGTGATCCAATCAAGCCCGAACAACCCCACTCCTGGGGCTGGCCTCGAATGGGGAGGCTGCAAGGCCAGCAGAGAAATGGGATGAGAATCACGTGGATCACCAGATTATGGGATGTTCCAAGTTGGAAGAATCCCACAAAGATCAAGTCCAGCTCTTAAGGGAATCAAACTTGACCTTGGCATTCTCAAATCCATGATCCAACCAACCCAGCCCATCCCATCCCAGAGCACTCCACTCCCACTGGCCATGAGTGAGGGGACTGCAAGGCCAGCAGACAAACAGGGTNCTGCAAGGCCAGCAGAGAAATGGGATGAGAATCACGTGGATCATGGGATTATTGGATGTTCTGGGTTGGAAAAATCCCACAAAGATAAGTCCAGCTCTTACGGGAATCAAACATGACCTTGGCATTCTCAAATCCATGATCCAAATAACTGAGCCCACCCCAAAGAACCGCACTCCTGGGACTGGCCATGAGCTGGGGTCTGCAAGGCCAGCAGAGAAATGGGATGAGAATCACGTGGATCACCAGATTATGGGATGTTCCAAGTTGGAAGAATCCCACAAAGATCAAGTCCAGCTCTTATGAGAATCACACATGACCTTGGCATTCTCAAATCCATGATCCAAATAACTGAGCCCACCCCAAAGAACCGCACTCCTGGGACTGGCCATGAGCTGGGGTCTGCAAGGCCAGCAGAGAAATGGGATGAGAATCACGTGGATCATGGGATTATTGGATGTTCTGGGTTGGAAAAATCCCACAAAGATAAGTCCAGCTCTTACGGGAATCAAACATGACCTTGGCATTCTCAAATCCATGATCCAAATAACTGAGCCCACCCCAAAGAACCGCACTCCTGGGACTGGCCATGAGCTGGGGTCTGCAAGGCCAGCAGAGAAATGGGATGAGAATCACGTGGATCACCAGATTACGGGATGTTCCAAGTTGGAAGAATCCCACAAAGATCAAGTCCAGCTCTTAAGGGAATCAAACTTGACCTTGGCATTCTCAAATCCATGATCCAACCAACCCAGCCCATCCCATCCCAGAGCACTCCACTCCCACTGGCCATGAGTGAGGGGACTGCAAGGCCAGCAGAGAAACAGGATGAGAATCATGTGGATCACCAAATTATGGGATGTTCCGAGCTGGAAAAACCACAAGGATTAAACCCAGCTCTTAAAGGAATCAAATGTGACCTTGGTGTTCTCAGTTCCACGTCCAGCCAACCGAGCCCACCCCGAACAACCCCACTCCTGGGGCTGGCCTCGAATGGGGAGGCTGCAAGGCCAGCAGAGAAACAGGATGAGAATCATGTGGATCACCAAATTATGGGATGTTCCGAGCTGGAAAAACCACAAGGATTAAACCCAGCTCTTAAAGGAATCAAATGTGACCTTGGTGTTCTCAGTTCCACGTCCAGCCAACCGAGCCCACCCCGAACAACCCCACTCCTGGGGCTGGCCTCGAATGGGGAGGCTGCAAGGCCAGCAGAGAAACAGGATGAGAATCATGTGGATCACCAAATTATGGGATGTTCCGAGCTGGAAAAACTGCAAGGACTGAGTCCAGCTCTTAAGGAAATCAAATGTGACCTTGGCATTCCCAAATCCATGATCCATCCCAGGCCACCCCAGCCCTGGAGCCAGCACTGAGCATGTCCCCTACCCAGATACTCTTTATTTCCTCAGCATCACAAGAGATTTCCATGGTTTTTATTAATCCCTGGCAATCCCCTGAAGGAAAACTTCAGCACCCCCCGCTTGCATTCCAAATTTTTTGTTTCCATTTCCAAAATGAACTCGGCATTATTGTTTTTATTCTATATCTTCCTAAATGCATTATCACACTCGTTATGCAAATGAAAAGGCTTAATTAAAGCAGGAAAATTAAGTAGGAGAAACAGTGGCACTGATGCTGCTGCGTCCTTTCCAAATCCTGTTGCTGTCAGCGGGATCGGGATTTGGAGCAGGAGTTAAGTTCAGGCGGAACCTTACTTTAATTTCCTTGTAGGTACAACCTGTAGTACAGGAATTACTCAGCTTTACACGTTGTAAGTGTAAGGAAACCGCGATATTCCTGTTATTACACCTGCATAAATCCCAGCTCTGCTTCCATGAGTCTCCAAAGCACATTCCTGGCTCCACGATTTCACTTCTGAACCGTGAAATTCACAGCTATGGCAATTTCCAGGAGCGGATCGATAGGAGAAGGAAACTGATTTACAGGCCCGAATAAAATCACAGGAACTAAAGAGCACAAAGGATAAAATGGAATTCTGTGGGATTTAAACACCTGGAATTCCATCCTTTCTGTTCATCCTCGTGATGCCATTGAGCTCCCAGCCCCATTCCCCATGGAAGAGCCTCAGAACTTCTCCCCAAGGCTGCTCTGCCAGGCGCCCGTGCTGCACATCACAGCAATCCTGCTTCTCGGATCATTCTGCAATTCCTCTGCTAAGATCCACATGGAATTCCTGGGAAGCAGGGCTCTGGCATCCCTTCAGACCCCCCTCACCATGGCATTCCCAGTCCAGCCCATGGTGGGATCCTGATCTGAAGGTCTGGGATTGATCCAAACCTGCCAAGAATTCGAGTTTCTGAGCCTGGAGAAAATGAGGCTCGAGCCAAGGAGGCAGAGGAGGAACAGGGAATGGAAGTTTCCTCATAGAAACGTGGAATGGTTTGGGTTGGAAGGACCTTAAATCCCACCTCATTCCAACCCAGCATTCCACTATCCCAGGCTGCTCCAAGCCCCATCCCAACCTGGCCTGGGACACTTCTGGGTATCCAGGGGCAGCCACAGCTTCTCCAGGAATTCTATTCCAGGGTCTCCCCACCCTCCCAGCCGGGAATTCCCAATTCCCAATATCCATCCACCCAGACCCAATTTGAATCCATCATTCCAGCAAAGCCTTCACTGTCCACTTTTCCAGAAGGTTTAACAAAGACCAACACACCCCTGCTCCAGCTGGTTTTATGAGCCAAAAGTTCTCCCAGTTATCCCAAATCCAACACATTGATGGAATCAAGTTGTTGGAACAACCTGGGGTAGTGGAAGGTGTCCCAGCCCGTGGCAGGGGTGGCACTGGGTTTAAGATCCAATTTGGATCTTAAAGGTTTTGGATTCCAATCCAAACCTTTCTGGGATTCTATGATTCCAATTTTCCCACATATGCATAGATCCTGGAAGGACAGGAATTCCTTGGTTAGGAATCAGGGTCATGTGTCACACTCTGACCTGGAAAGAATCTGTTAATTCCTGATTATGATTATTTTTTTCTGAAAAGCACTGACACTCAGCCTGCTGATTTTTCCCTGGAATTCCTAGGAACGCTGCTTCCTCCACACTCCTCAGGAGTTCAACATCCCAGGGACATGGAATGTCCTTTTTGTTCTGCCATTTCCTGGGCTCTGAGTCACCACTGGGACTTCCATCATGTCCCACACCACAAACTCCAAAATACAGGAATGCTGAAGCAGAGCCATGGAGCAGAAAGGGAAAGGAGGGTTCAGCACGGCTCATCAAACCTGGGATCAAATTAGAGCAGTCAGCAACATTACTCCAACATCCTTTTAAATCCATATTTCATTAATATTCCATTCTTATTCATGTTATATTCATCCAACTCCAAATCACAGCTGAAGTGTCCTTCATTTTAGTGGCTGTGCCACTCTCCTGAATCCATTAAATTTGGGAAGGAACAGGAAAGGAAAAACGCCCTCCTGGGTGTTGTTGTCTCCGAGGAAAACGCTGCTCCAAGAGGAGATCAAACCAATCAAGGGAAATAACAAATATTCTTCTTCCTTTAAGTGAAAAATCTTATGGTTCAGGAGACATCCCATAATTATGAAATGTCACCTCCCTCTTTCCTGCAGGAACATTCATTCCAGCTCCTCCTGCAAGCTGCCTCTGGGGATTTCATCCATTAAAATAATATCAACTTAGCATTGATTCTGTTGGTGACATTTGAGGAGGATTTGGCTGGTGATTACACACGGGAAACGCTGCGTGGATCCTTCCCAGAGCCATTCCCAGAGCAGGGAAAGGCTGTCCAAGAAAAAACGTAAAACACAAAATCCCAGCACAGCCCCCTCGTTCTGCTGTAAGAGTTGTGTGACCCCACAGGATTCCCTCTTTCCATGAAAAATGGGAAGTTTCCCCTTTCTGTGTCTCCTTTTAAGCGTTGCCCTTCTTGGCTGCTCTTTTCCACCAGTTCCAAGCTGAGATGGGATATTGGGAAGGAATTCCTGGCTGGGAGGGTGGGGAGGGGCTGGAATGGATTTCCCAGAGAAGCTGTGATCCAAAGTCCTGATCCAAAGGAATCCCAATGGAATTTGGGAGTTTTCTCAGTCTGGAATGTCCTCACTGGGCTCACACTGGGAAAATATTGGAGGTTTGAGGATGATTTGAGCTGTGCTGATGGACTGGGAATGGTTGGGAATTTTCTCTGCTCCAGGTCCTCATCTTGATCATTTTTTTTTGTAGAAAATGATATCAGGATCCTTTGAGAAAAGTGGGAATGAGGTGGTGTTGGACTGGGAATGTGGGAAAGTCTGAGAGCACTTTGGGATTCATTTCAGTTGCAATGGGAAGAGGAGTTGGGAAATGGAGATTTGTGGAGCTGGGAATGGGAATCATTCCCTGGAGAGGGACTGGGGACAAGGGATGGAGGGACAGGACACAGGGAATGGCTTCAAACTGCCAGAGGGCAGGGCTGGATGGGATCTTGGGAATTGGGAATTCCTGGCTGGACTGGAATTGCCAGAGCAGCTGTGGCTGCCCCTGGATCCCTGGAATGTCCAAGGCCAGGTTGGAGCAACCTGGGATAGGGAAGGTGTGGATTCCAGGGCTGCAACTGGATGGGCTTTAAGGATCCTTCCATTCCAAAACACTCCAGGATTCAATTCCAGGATTCAATTCCAGGATTCAATTCCAGGATTCCCTTGGCACAGCTCTTTCCTGGTTAAAAGTTTCCCACACACAGAGATTTGGTCAAGCCCTTGTTGGAAAACAGGGAATTAAACTCTGACCAACATCAGAACTCAGATCCTGGAGTGAATTCCCTCAGTCTGAGAGGTTCTAAAATCTTCCTGATTCGTGGAATCTGTAGGATTCCTTAAAACCGAATTAAAATGAGATTTTTTTTGGGAAACAGGAGATCCATGATAGACCTGCTAGAAAATGCAGGATGGATTCACCACGAGCCAAATCCTTCTCCCCTCCTGCAGCCATGAGCTTCCCCCTGATCCATATTCTGCATCGGGAGCTTTTCCATGGAAAATTAATTAGCAGGAGTGAAGGCCCAGTGAATTTAGTGCAGCTCTGCAGCAGAACAAGGAGGAAATTCTGGGGTTTTCTGAGGAAGAGGAGATTTAAAGTAACTGCAGGCACATGCTACTCTCAGGATTCACTTTTCCCACATTATCCCAGCTCTTAATTCTCCTAAACTGCAAATGGAATGACCAGGAATCTCCGAGGTATTGCCATGGGAGTGCACTGCCCTCATCAATGCAGAATTTGGAGCATTTTACTGCAGCTAATTTGGGATTTGGGGCTATTTTTCCAGCTATTTTTCCAGCTGGAGGTGAGGCTCAGTCCACAAATGAATGGATTGTTGAGAGAGAATTTTTTATTTCTTCTCTAAGCGGGTTTTTCTTTGGGGAAAGTCAAATGTTACACAAGCAGCTTCTATTAAACAAATATTCCATTTATGGAGAAATCTTTCATTTTGGCTCCGAGCTGAGCCAAATTCCAGGTGCCTAAGAGGGGAGAATCTCAGGTGTGATGCCGAGCTGATCTCAAACCGGGATCAATCCTGGATCACTCCAAATCATTCCCAAACATTTCCCACCTGCTTTCACCTGATGCCTTTGGGAATATTTATTGGGCACCTTCCTCTGAGCTGATCCCGAGCTGAACTTTCCCACCAAACAGGACAAAGTCACCTTTGATCCCATTTGGGGCTGATTTTTCCGCCTTGCTCGATGTTCCCGCCCATCCTGGTGTTTGTGGAGCTCCAGGATTGATGGCACTGCCATCCCAAGGCTCCCAGATAATCAAATCCTGCTGCTGCTTCCCAGCACCGCTGCCACAAAATTAGGCCTGACCTAATTTTGACACTACAAAGCTTAGCAGAGCTGGATTTATCGAGTTTGGGCTGTGCTAATGCTGGTTTTCCAGGAACAAATGGATTTATGCCTTTTTTTTTTCCTTTACAACTTTCCCTATATCCTTTACAACTCCTCACAGTGCTGGTTGTTGTTCCTGCTGCTGGGCAGGGGTTAAAAACTGCTGGAGTTGGGATCAGGGTTGGGAAAAAGCCAGGAGAGCTCCTCAGATGTGGATTTGGGCTGAGAATATAAAATCATGGAATGGTTTTGGGAGGAAACTTGAAGATCATCCCATCCCATTATCCCATCCCATCCCATCCCATCCCATTANAGATCCCATCCATCCCTGCCCTCTGGCAGTGGGAGCCATTCCCTGTGTCCTGTCCCTCCATGCCTTGTCCCCAGTCCCTCTCCAGCTCATTCCTTTTGGGATACTGAATTCCTCCATGCCTGGAAAATCAGGAGTGTCCCACTCAAACTGTCCCACTCAGGTCATACAGAGCACAAATACAGAATATCCTCTGCAAAATCTCATTTAATGGGAATTTTTTAGGAAAGCCAGAGAAGGAAATTCTTCCTAAAACCACGGGAATTTCATTTCTGGTTTGCTTTAATGATTCAACACCTCCCTACTCACTTTTCATCAGCTTTAATTTATCCTTAATAATTTATCCTGCAGCCCAAAGCAACCCTGCTGACATTCCAGTCTCTTTATATCCTGGAATTGTCCAGCTTGGAAAAACCCTCTGAGCCCATCAAATCCAACCATTCCCATCACTGCCAGGGCCACCACTGCCCCATGTCCCCAAGTGCCACATCCACATGGATTTTAAATCCCTCCAGGAATGGAGACTCCATCCCTGCTCTGGGCAGCTGTGCCAGGGCTGGACAATGCTTTCCATGAATAAATTCCTACAAATATCCAAATTCAACCTGCCCTGGCACAGCCTGAGGTCATTTCCTCTTGTCCTGTCACTTGTTCTTTGGAAGCAGCCACCAATCCTCACTGAGATAAAATCCCATTTTAGGGATTTTCAAATTCCTAAAATCCCATTTTAGGGAGTTGTGGGAGTAAATAAAACATCAGGAGGGCTTTTTCCTGCTCCACACTCATTCCCTGTGGGAATGCTGCCTCTTTTCCCTCCAGCTGAGCCCTGGACACGTCCCTGCAAGGCCAATTCCTGCCTTTTCCAGGGGAGCAAAGATGTCCCAAAGATCCACCACTGCCAGGTCACACCGTGTGTCCCTGCCCAGGCAAACAATTAGGGATAATTCTCTCTGTGCTCCTGCAGGAATTTAATTCCTGATTTAACTCCTGCTCTTGTTTCCCTCATCCAGAGTTCAGCTCCAGGAGAGGAGCTGCTCTTCTCCTGCCTGCTGCCATAACTGGGTTTATGGATTTTGGCTGCCACCTTTTTCTCCCAAAAGAAATCCAGGGATAACCTGGATACCCTCACTTCCAGCACCACGTGTGGGACAATCCTGGCAAATAACCTCGGAATTAAAAATTGAATTGTCTGGAGCATCAGCACTGAGAAAATACCCCCCTGCTCTGGGAATTCCAGTCAGAGTTTCAGAGGAATTTTAGGCTTTTTGTGCTGTTTTTAAGCTGGGCTTTGGTTTTAAGTGAGAATAAAATCACTGAGACACGCTGCCTTGCAATTCCTATTGCTGCTTGAAAGCCTGAAACTGAGATTTTTTTTTTTTCAACTTTTTGTACTTAAATAACAAGCTGCGAAATTCCAAATTTCCCAGACCCTTATCCCAGCATTTCCAGAGTGACACTTGGTTAATTCACACCCAACGAAAAGGGCATTTTCCATTTTTTTCCCACTGATGAAGTGGGAATTGCAGAGATGAGCACAGAGGGAGCCCTTCCCACACTCCCCTCCCTCCCTGAAACGCTCCTGGAGCCGTTTGCATCCCGCAGATTGCCGGCAGTGGGATCAAGGAATCTGCTAAAATAAGGAATTGTCGACAAGGGAGGCCTTAATTGAAGCAACACTTTGTTGTTCCTGGCATCACAAAACAGACGACGAGTGCCAGACCCTTTTCAGCACCATCACAGCCTGGCAGCAAACTCATCTCACTTATTTGGGAGCACACAAAAAATGTGGCATTTCACCCCGCTGGAAAAGGCAGAGTGGGATGAAAATCAAGCACATTAAAAATCACCTCGTCAAAACAACTCCTGAATTCTAAATGATTTACACGGCTTGGTAAAATTCATTTTAGGAATGCATTTTTAAAGCTTTTTTTTTTTTTTTTAATTTTAATTTAATTTTTTAACTCGTTTTGGTTTTTTCCTTAGCAGGAAGTGCTGGAAGAGGAAGGCAGCAGTGAGGACATGGATTTCTCCTGAAGGAAAATGCACATACAGAAAATGGGGATGAGAGGAAATGCTCTCAAGATGTGCCAGAGGAGATTTAGATGGGATATTGGGAATTAGGAATTCCTGGCTGGGAGGGTGGGGAGGGGCTGGGATGGAATTCCCAGAGAAGCTGTGGCTGCCCCTGGATCCCTGGAAGTGTCCAAGGCCAGGTTGGATGGGATTGGAGCAGCCTGGGATAGCAGAAGTTTGGGAATTTCTCTGGGCTTATCCTCTGAATGCAACCATTTCCCCACTTAGCATGAGTTCAGGACAGATATTCATGGAATCATGGAAGCATTAAAGTTGGGAAAGTTCATCCAACCTTGTCCCCAGCACTGCCAAGGCCAGCACTGCCCCGTGTCCCCAAGTGCCACATCCACATGGATTTAAATCCCTCCAGGGATGGGGACTCCACCCTGTACCTGTGCCAGGGCTGGGCAACAAATTTAGGGAAGAAATTTTCCCAGATATCTGATCTGAACCTCACAGAATTCCTGAGGTTGGAAAAGAGCTCCAAGGTCACCGAGTCCCAGCTGTGCCCAATGGCCACCTTGTCCCCATCCCAGAGCTCTGAGTGCCACCTCCAGGAATTCCTGGCACACCTCCAGGGATGGGCACTCCAAAGCTCCCTGGGCACTTCCAATCCCTGCCCACCCTTTCCATGGGGAAATTCCTGCTGCTGTCCACCCTGAGCCTGCCCTGGCCCAGCCTGAGGCCGTTCCCTCTCCTCCTGTCCCTGTTCCCTGGGAGCAGAGCCCGACCCCCCCGGCTGTCCCCTCCTGTCAGGGACTTGTGCAGAGCCACAAGGGCCCCCCTGAGCCTCCTTTTCTCCAGGCTGAGCCCCTTCCCAGCTCCCTCAGGAATTCTCCATTCCCTTTCCCAGCTCCCTCAGGAATTCTCCATTCCCTTTCCCAGCTCCCTCAGGAATTCTCCATTCCCTTCCCAGCTCCCTCAGTCTCCTCTCCCATGTTTCACCCTCAGCATCCCAGGAAAAGCCCTAAAAATACAATTTCTGAGCCTGTCCCAAAGCAGGAGGAGGTGCTGCAGGTGCCACAAAACACGAAAACCTGTCCTTGTTTAGCTCCAGAACAAAAATTCCACTGACTGTGGAATGTATCTCAGCTTAGTCTGCTGCCTGAAAAAAGCACAGTTTAATATTAAAGACGGAATTTAAAGCACAGAACTTTCCACGAATGCAAATGAAGAAGGAAATGCCGCTTTGGAATGCTCAGCGAAAATAAACAGCTTTTTAAACAACGATTTGCAGTTTTTGGGAGCCAGCACAGATCTGTCCCAAGGAAAACAAATCTCTTTCCAGGGAATAAAATGATTTCTCGAATTAAAGCCGTGTTTCCCGTAATTCAGTGTCTCACACCTCGCTCTCACATCTTTGTTGTCGATCCCTGGGTGGAGAAGGAGCAGCTGAGCGACTTGAATATGTTCCCTGTACGGAACTGGGAATTTATTGCATGGATTTTATGATTTCCAGGCTCCATCAACATTTATTTATGGGAATGGAAATTTTGGAATCGTGGGAATGTTCTGGATGGGAATGGACCTTAAAGCTCATCTCATTCCACATGCAGGGACACCTCCAACCATCCCAGGCTGCTCCAAGTCCCTCCTTGGACACTTCCAGAGATCCAGGGGCAACCACAGCTTCTCTGGGAATTCCATCCCAGGGTTTTACCACCCTCCCAGCCAGGAATTCCTTCCCTAAAATCCCATCTAACCCTTCCTTCCACCTCTCCAACCGCTTCAGGGCAATCACAGAGTGTTTTAAATGCCACAAATGGCACTTAAAATGTCATTCCAAGATATTCCAGCCACTGGAAAATCTGATTTGCCTTAAAAACTCCCATTTCCTTTAGGGTCTGGTATTGGGAGAAGAACTGGGGGCTCTGTCAGCCCTAAATCTTTTCCTCCTGTGGAGAAATTCTGGAGCACCGAGCTTGGAATGCTTGAGAGTTTTTCAGGGAAATTCCACATTTTCATAGCATAAATCATCCTGTTCCCAATTTCTGACCAACTCAGGGGACATAACCAGAGGTTTTCCATCATTTTAGTAAATCCCAGCATGTGCTGGGCCAGGAAAGAGCTGCAGAGGAGCTGAGGGGACAGAGATGCTGAGGGGTCCTTGCTGCTTCCATGATTCCTGTGCCAACTTCCCACAGAACCAACAAAGGATTGTTGGACCAATCCCCCCTGGGCTGCTTGGAAAAATTCCACCAGGAATTGCAGAGAGGTTCAGCCCAGTTTGCAGGGAGATGCTGTGGATGATCCAAGCTCTCCTGGCACTTGGAATTCAGAACATGCCTCAGTAAATCCCTGCCCTCTCCCTTTCCCAGCTTTTTGATGGATACCAGCTCCCAGGGCAATATTTCTCCTGGATCAATCCAGGACATTCCTTCGTGTCCAACCATTGGAAATGGAAACAATTCCATGAGATTTGTGGGGCTGAGCCATTATTGAGGCTCCTCCATCATTGGAAAATATCGATATTAATTAGGAATTGGATTGACACAGACCCCAGCAGAAGCAGAAATCACCTCCCTATGGATCTGATTCCTTGGGAATCCAAACTAACAGCTCAGTATTGATGTGAACAACTCCAGACTGGAGTCACCCCTCAGCATTCCATCATTTATTTGGACAGGCATCAATGAGCAATCAACAAATCAATAAAAATTAATGAGGAGAATTAATAAACTCCCACCTGGCTACTCAGACACTGCCAGGTCAGGTGTTATTGTTTATATGATTTTCCTTTTCCAAAGGCTAAGGAAAGCTCCAATCCTATTAACAGAGGGTAATTAGTCATTAACTTCCATTAGGGAGTCACAAAGTCTGTGGGAGTGGGGAAAGGATTTCAATTTCAAAATTCATCACCCAGCTCTGCAGAACCCCCAGGTCCAGCAGCAGCAGCAACTCCACATCTGGTCCAGATGCTTCCCAAGGGTTGGGATGGGTGGAGAGGAGCTGCCAGCTCCTCATGGACACGAGGGAATCCTTATCCACAATATCTCAGCTTTCCCAGAGAAAAATCTCTGCCCTGCTTGAATCGCCACAAGTTCATAAAGCACCAGGGCCAAGATTTGGGAATACAAAGAGGGGGATAAGGGGATAAAAGAGTCAATTCCTTCCATCTTGCCCTATTATCATTCAAACCCTCTGGCGTGGTGAATGTGTGGATTTGCTGGATGGAATTTTCTGATCCTCAGTTTCCAACAAGGAAATCCACATCCCCAGTTTCCATTAAGGAATTCCTCCATTCCTAACAAGGAGCCTGCCAAGGCAGTGGATGAAGGCACAAAGGGGAATTCTCCCTCATGTCTGGCTGCCTTTGGACCTCCCAGCAGCTCAGCTTCTGTCTGATCATTTCAGACCCCAAACTCCCCTTGTCCTTCCATGTGGGAGCAAATCCATGCAAAAACAGCAGGGGGGGGGGAAATGGCAGAAGGAAGAAAAAGCCCAAAGAACAGCATTCTAAAATTTTCTTTTTCACCATAAAATCACAGCCTCCTTTTCTCCAGGCTGAGCCCCTTTTCCAGCTCCCTCAGGAATTCTCCAGCCCCTTCCAAGCTCCCTCAGCCTCTCCTGGGGCTCCAGACCCTTCCCAGTTCTGTTCCCTTCGAAAATCCACAAGTTCTGAACTAAATTTTAAACCCCAAACATGGTGAATAACCTTCAGATTTGTCAGATTGCTGATTTGTTTTAAATCAGCGTTGGGAATGATCTCAAAATGTTTTTCATTTTTTAATTGGAATTGAAAACACTTCCAGCAGATGAGTAATGAGGAAGTGGCATCTGCCTGCCTGGAATTTTCACTGAGGAACAGGGATAGAGCAAGTTCCCTCACAGGACACCAGAATTCAATTCCAGCCTTTTCCAGAT
>VWZS01005705.1:28090-38127 GCA_013397075.1 Rhabdornis inornatus | reverse complement strand
CCGGGGGAGGGGACAGGGCTGTCCCCGGGCCGGCTCTGCCCGCCCCGCTCTGGCGCCGCCCGCGCCGCCCATAAAAGCCCCGCTCGTGCCTCGCCCGCCGCAGTCGGGTCCGCGGCACCGGCTGCGCCCGGAGCCGGCGGCGAGACTGGGCGGAACCGAGCGGGGATCCGCATCCCGAACCGAGCGGGGATCCGCATCCCGAACCGGGGAATCCGCATCCCGAACCGGGGAATCCGCATCCCGAACCTGCCGCAGCAGGTTCCGAGAGGAGCCGCATCCTGATCCGGCGGCTTCCCGAACCGACTGAATCCCGAAGCAGGAGGGATCCGCGCCTGCTCCGCTGCACCTGCAACCCAATCTGGTGCCGAACCGTGNTTTTTTTTTTTTTTTAATTGCGGGAAGGGCCCAGGGATGAGGGAAGGAAGGAAGCCCGGGGGGGCCGGGCTGGGAAAACCTGTTCCATGGGGGAATCATTCCAAGGTTCTGCTTTGTTCTCTGGGGATGCGAAGCGCGCAGGGAGTGATCCCGCGGCTGCTGGGCTGGAAAGGTTCGGGATAAATAAAAATCAAATCNGCACCCCGAACCGGGCAGGACCCGCACCCCGAACCAGCCGCATACCGAACTCGGTAGGAATCCAAACCCTGAAACAGCCGCAGCCGAGCCCGAAGGGGCCCAGACCCTGAACCAGCCGTGCCCGAACCGGTNAATCAATCATCGATAAATCATCGATAAAATCACGGAGCTTTGCCGTTATCGGGATCTTTAAATTCCCGCTGATTTTGGAGTCTGTCCCCAAAAGCGCCCGGGGAGATTTGGGGGGAAAAGAGGTGGGANCCCGAACCAGCCGCATACCGAACTCGGTAGGAATCCAAACCCTGAAACAGCCGCAGCCGAGCCCGAAGGGGCCCAGACCCTGAACCAGCCGTGCCCGAACCGGTAGGGACCCGAACCCCGAACCGGGAGGAACCCGAACCCCGAACTGGGCAGGACCCGCACCCCAACCCAGCTGTGCCATGGCTGTGCTCCAGGCTCCAGCTGCACCTGGACACTGGAGGGACTGGAACCCCAAACCCTCTGCACCCTGACCCAGACGGGTCCTGCACCCCAAACCCGCTGCCCCTGAATGGGGAGGTGCCCATGCCCTGAAGCAGCCCTGCACCCCAAAGTGGCAGCAGGGCCCTGCACCCCCAAATTGTCTGATCCATGCGGGATCTGCACCCCAAAACTGGCTGTGCACTGACCCTGCTGCACCCTAAACCAGCAGGGCTCTGCATTTCAAAACTGGCTGATCCAGGAGGTCCCTGCACCCCAAACCAGCTGATCCAGGTGTGACCCACACCCCAAACCCGCTGATCCAGCAGGGGCCTGCACCCCAAGTTGGCTGGGCCAGGAGGTCCCTGCACCCCAAATTGGCTGAGGCAGGAGTGACCTGCACCCCAAATTGGCTGGGCCAGGAGGTTCCTGCACCCCAAATTGGCTGAGCCAGGAGGTTCCCGCACCCCAAATTGGCTGAGGCAGGAGTGACCTGCACCCCAAGTTGGCTGGGCCAGGAGGTTCCTGCACCCCAAGTTGGCTGGGCCAGGAGGTCCCTGCACCCCAAATTGGCTGAGGCAGGAGGTCTCCATACCCCAAACCAGCTGAGCCAGCAGGGCCCCTCTCCCGATCTCCCGGTGCCATGGATGACTCCCCACCACTGGCAGCGGAGCTGGAGCACCTCAACACCTCCCTGAACGAGTCCTTGGCCAACCCATTCGTGCAGCCGCCGTGGCAGGTGGCCCTGTGGGCTGTGGCCTACGCGCTGATCGTGGTGGTGGCCGTGGTGGGCAACGCCGTGGTCATGTGGATCATCGTGGCGCACAAAAGGATGCGCACGGTCACCAACTACCTGCTGGTGAACCTGGCCTTCGCCGAGGCCTCCATGGCCGCGCTCAACACCGTGGTGAACTTCAGCTACGCCGTGCACAACGAGTGGTACTTCGGCCCGGCCTACTGCCGCTTCCACAACTTCTTCCCCATCGCTGCCGTCTTCGCCAGCATCTACTCCATGACGGCCATCGCGCTGGACAGGTCAGTGACCGCAGCCATGGGGACAGGGACAGGTCAGTGACCACGGCCATGGGGACAAGGACAGGTCAGTGACCACAGCCATGGGGACAGAGACAGGTCAGTGACCATGGCCATGGGGACAAGGACAGGTCAGTGACCGCGTCCATGGGGACAGGGACAGGTCAGTGCCCACGGCCATGGGGACAAGGACAGGTCAGTGACCGCAGCCATGGGGACAGGGACAGGTCAGTGACCATGGCCATGGGGACAGGGACAGGTCAGTGACCGCGGCCATGGGGACAAAGACAGGTCAGTGACCACAGCCATGGGGACAGGGACAGGTCAGTGACCGCAGCCATGGGGACAGGGACAGGTCAGTGACCGCAGCCATGGGGACAGGGACAGGTCAGTGACCACAGCCATGGGGACAGGGACAGGTCAGTGACCGCGGCCATGGGGACAGGGACAGGTCAGTGACCGTGGCCATGCGGTCACTGCTGCCTGGGGACAGGTCAGTGACCGGGGTCACTCCTGCCCAGAGCTGGACACTGGTCAGTGACCAGTGTCATGGGGTCACTGCTGGCCAGGGCCAGGGCCAGGGCCAGGTCAGTGACCGTGGCCATGCGGTCACTGCTGCCTGGGGACAGGTCAGTGACCGGGGTCACTCCTGCCCAGAGCTGGACACTGGTCAGTGACCAGTGTCATGGGGTCACTGCTGGCCAGGGCCAGGGCCAGGGCCAGGTCAGTGACCGTGGCCATGGGGTCACTGCTGTCCGGAGCTGGACACTGGTCAGTGACGGGGTCACGGGGTCACTCCCGCCCGGAGCCCAGATCCCAGGCATGGGGCTTGGCTTGGCTCCGTCTGTTCCGCTGCAATTAACACAAAGCTGGTTTGAGTGCTAAAAATAACCCAGCCCTGGCTGCAGGTGGATTTGGGAATCCTTTGGGAGCTCTGGGAGCTCAGGAAAGGCTCCAGGGTTGGTGCAGGTACTGGAAGTACCATTGGATCTTTTCCTTTTTCCTTTCCTTCTCTTTCCTTCCTTTCCCTCTCCTTTTCCTTGCCTTCTCCACATTCCGGAATCCAGGTACAAAATGGCCTCACCTCACAAACCCTGTGTCCGTGCCAGGAGCAATTCCATGGATTTGGGCTGGGTTGGGAGTGTCTGAGGAGCAGCTCAGCCTGGGAAAAGGATCCTGGCGTAGGGGTGTCCCTGGGCAAACCCACCGGGATTCCAGTAATGGATCCAGTGGGAGAGGCTGGAGCCCCAGATTCTGGGATTCCTCCATTCAGCTGCTGGAGTTGGGTTTTCCCTGCCCAGTTCCTACTGGATCCCAGATCCCACTGGGGCCGTGATCCAAAGCTCAGCCAGATCCCAGATCCCACTGGGGCCGTGATCCAAAGCTCAGCCAGATCCCAGATCCCAGTGGGACTGAAGGCACCAAGCCCCCAGATCCCGGGAATTTGGGGTTGGGGACATTTCCCACCAGTGCCGGGGAGAATTCCCAGCTCCAGAGCAGCCTCGTGGCTCCTCCGAGCTTTCCGGATTTTTCCAAGGCCACATTCCTGGACCAGCCAGGCTCTGCCGCCTCTCCTGTCCCTGTTCCCAGGGAATAAAGGGAATTCTGGCAGGGATCCGGGGGGGCGGGGGGTGGGGCTGGGAGGCTTTTCCTGACGTTTTCCAGCACCTTTGGAGCCGCTGGCTCCGAGATTCCCTGCGGGAAGCAGAGCTGGGGGTGGATGAGGCTCCACAGGCATTAAACACAGCCCTGGGTTTGGTTGTGTCACAGAATCCTCTCCCTAAAATCCACGGGAATGGAGGCGATAATCAATAAAAACCAGGAAAATTGCAGCTCCTCTCCCATGCTGCTGTTCCTGGAGGATCTTTTGGATCAGCTGGAAAAGCCCCTTTGGGGCTGGGACGAATTCCAGGGGTGACTTTTTGGGGTGAAGAATAGAATTTACAGCCTTTGATCCACCCGAAAAAAACCCAGGAAAGCAAATCCAGGGAAGCTGCAGTAAAACAGGAAGGTCTGGGAGGATGGGGCTGGAATTTTTTGAGGATTAGCATTCCCAAAAAAATTCTTCCTGTACCTGCAAACCCTGAAGAGAGGCTTGGTTTTCCAAAAAAATCCAGGCTCCCACCTGGAAGCTGCAGCGTCTGTATGCTCCGGCTGCATCCCAAATTCCAGCCAGGAATCAGGAAGGGAACAAATCCCATCCTCAGCCCCTCCAGGCATCTCCAAACCTTGGAAAATTTCCTCTTTTTCCTGTGTCTGGGACCTGACCATGGAGCTGAAAGGCAGGAAAAGCAGGAACTTGTTCCAGGAGCCTGGAAGGGAGGAATCGCTCCTGGACAGCAGCAGAAGGATCTGTGGGAACAGGGAGAGCTGGAACTGGGACTGGGGAGAGCTGGGACTGGGAATGGGGAGAGCTGGGATTGGGAATGGGGAGAGCTGGAACTGGAACTGGGAATGGGAATGGGGAGAGCTGGGATTGGGGATAGCTGGGACTGGGATTGGGAATGGGGAGAGCTAGGATTGGGAATGGAGAGAGCTCGGACTGGGAATGGGGAGAGCTGGGATTGGGAATGGGAATGGGGAGAGCTGGGACTGGGAATGGGGAGAGCTGGAACTGGGAATGGGAATGGTGAGAGCTGGGACTGGGGTTGGGAATGGGGAGAGCTGGGACTGGGAACAGGGAGAGCCAGAACTGGGATTGGGAATGGGGAGAGACTGGGATTGGGATTAGGAATGGGCAGAGCCAGGATCGGGATTGGGAATGGGCAGAGCTGGGATCAGGATTAGGAATATGGAGAGCTGGGATTGGGAATGGGCAGAATTGGAATTGGGAATGAGCAGAATTGGAATTGGGAATGAGCAGAGCCGTGATTGGGATTGGGCAGAGCCGGGATCAGGAGCAGCAGAGTGGGCTGAGGTTCCAGTCACAGCCGAGATGGGTCTGGAATTCCTGATTCCCACCAAAAATCAGGGAAGTGGAGGGGAATGAGCCTCGTGTTCCCAAAGTCCGGCAGCACCTTGGGATCCAGAGTGAGGGCTGGGAGGAGCGGAATTATCCCCAGTTCCTCTCCCTCCCTGCTCCCTTCAGGCAATTCCCAGCATACGGAACAGCCCTGGAAAAACTTGGAAAAGCCACCATGGAACAAGTGGGGACTGTGGTTTGATCCATGAATCCTGGAATGGGTGGGATTGGGATCCCCTATCCCAGGCTGCTTCAAACCCCGTCCAGCCCAGCCTTGGACACTTCCCGGGATCTGGGGGAATCCATGGCTCCTCCAATGGATTTTTGCTGGAATTTCCTCCATCCCCTCCTTTCCCTGGAGCTGCTCCAGCCCTGGGCACGAAAGAAAAACAGCCGGAAGTTGTTCCGAACACTCCGGACAATGGCAGGAAATTTGGGATCAGGGCTGGCACAGCTGTACCTCAGGAAAATCCCGAAGAATTCGGGGCCTGGCAGCTCCCTCGGCTCCCAAATTCCTGCCCCGTCCTTTGTTTGGGATGCGTCGGTGCCAGGGCACTTCCGATGGCCGTTCCCGCTCCCAGCTCTCCTTGGGAATGGGTTCACTTGGGTTCACTGGGGAAAAATGCAGCACATCCAAAGCTGGAATACTGCGATTTTCCAGCTCCCATTCCTGCTGTTCCCAGACCTGCAACTCCGGGATTTTCCAGCCCTAATTCCCACTCCCCCCAGAACTGGAACACTGGGATTTTCCAGCTCTAATTCCTGGCGTTCCCAAAGCAAACTCCAGGATTTTCTGGCCCTAATTCCCACTTTTCCCAAAGGGACCTCAGGGATTTTCCAGCCCTGATTCCCACTTTTTCCAGACCCAGCACACCAGGATTTTCCAGCTCCCATTCCCACTTTTCCCAAAGGGACCTCAGGGATTTTCCAGCCCTGATTCCCACTTTTTCCAGACCCAGCACACCAGGATTTTCCAGCTCCCATTCCCACTTTTCCCAAAGAGAACACCAGGATTTTAGAGCTCTGATTCCCACTTTTCCCAGAGCTGGAGCACTGGGATTTTCCAGCCCTAATTCCCACTTTTCCCAAAGGGACCTCAGGGATTTTCCAGCCCTGATTCCCGCTTCTCCCAGAAGGAACACCAGGATTTTACAGCCCTGCTTCCTGCTTTTCCCAAAGGGAACTCCGGGATTTTCCAACTCTAATTCCCACTTTCCCTAGAGCTGGAACACTGGGATTTTCTGGCTCTAATTCCTGGTGTTCCCAAAGCAAACTCCAGGATTTTCTGGCCCTAATTCCCACTTTTCCCAAAGGGAACTCTGGGGTTTTCCAGCTCCCATTCCTGCTCTTCCCTGACCCGGAACGATGGGATTTTCCAGCCCTGATTCTCACTTTTTCCAGACCCAGAACACCAGGATTTTCCAGCCCTGATTCCCGATTTTCCCAAAGAGAACACCAGGATTTTCCAGCCCTGATTCCCGATTTTCCCAAAGGGAACTCCAGGATTTTCCAGCCCTAATTCCAACTCTTCCCAGAGCTGGAACTCTGGGATTTTCCGGCCATATTCCCACTGTTCCCAGACCCAGAACAATGGAATTTTCCAGCCCTGATTCCCGCTTTTCCCAAAGGCAACACTGGGATTTTCCAGCCCTGATTCCCACTTTTCCCAGAGCTGGAACTCGGGGATTTTCTGGCCCTGATTCCCATTGTTCCCAAAGTGAACTCTGGGATTTTCCTGCCCTAATTCCCGCTGTTCCCAAAGTAAACTCCAAGATATTCCAGCTCTAATTCCCGCTTTTCCCAAAGGGAACTCTGGGATTTTCCAGCCCTAATCCCCACTTTTCCCAAATGGAACTGGGATTTTCCAGCTCTAATTCCCGCTTTTCCCAAAGGGAACTCTGGGATTTTCCAGCCCTAATTCCCGCTGTTCCCAGAGGAACATCTGGGATTTTCTGGCCCTAATTCCCACTTTTCCCGAGCAGGTACATGGCCATCATCCACCCGCTCCGGCCGCGCCTCTCGGCTGCGGCCACCAAGGTCCTGGTGGGGCTGATCTGGCTCCTGGCGCTCCTGCTGGCTTTTCCACAGGGATATTTCTCCGTCACCGCCGAGCTCCCGGGACGCCTCGTCTGCCTCGTGGAGTGGCCGGAGCCTGGCGGAGCCACGTCTGGAAAAACGTGAGTGGGAATGGGCTGGGAGCAGGGAAATCCTGGGAGAAATCCGAGAAATGGAAGGGAAATGGAGAGGAAAAGGGGAAAGGGGNGGGGAAAAATGGGAAAATGGGGAGGAAGGGGGAAATTAGGGAAACGAGTAAAAGGGGGAAAGAGGAAAAGGAGAAAGGGGGAAAGGGGGAAAAGGAGAAAATGGGAAAACGGGAAAAGGAGCTCCTGGAATTTCCAGAGGCTCTGGGAATGGTTTGCCAAGGGGAGTTAAATGTCAGGTGTTGAGAGGAAAAAAAGGAGGGGGGAGGAAGGAATAAAATAGGGAATAAAAAATGGGAATAAAGAAGGGAATAAACAAAGGGAATAAAAAAGTTGGGCATAAAATAGGGAATAAAAAAAGGAATAAAAAAGGGGAATAAAGAAGGGAATAAAATAAGGGATAAAAAAGGAGAATAAAAAAAGGGAATTTAAAAAAAGGAATTAAAAAAGGGAATAAAAGAGTTTATAATCTCCAGCCCTGAGGAGGGAGGAACTGGAGCTGTGGAATTGGGGCTGTGGAATTCTGCTCTGGAATTCTGCTGGAGCCAGGACAGGTGTCTCCAATCCTTGGGATCTCCCTGGGCAGATCCCAGGATGGGATTTTCCTGCCCTAAATAACTCGGGACAGGTGTTTGGTCATTCCAGAGGCATCATTCCAGCCCTTTCCCTGTTCCATGGCCTCGGAGTGGTTATTCCGGGAACGCTCCGGTGGCAGCTGCTCCGTTTGCAGCGCCGAGAGGAAAAATTCCATCCTTTTCCCAGTTCCTAGGGAAAACAGGAGGAAAAAACAGGGAAAACAGGAGAATTCCAACACTTTTGGAAGGGATTTTCTTGGGAAAATCTCTGGGGAGCACAAGCCCGGTGTGCAAAGATGGTTTTTCCCTGGAAAACGTCCCTGGTTTTGGCCAGAGCCAAGAATTTTGCGGGATTCAATCCGGCCATCGATCCCTGCTTCCCAAAGGGATCAGGAATTCCATCAGCGGCCGTTTGAGATTTTCAGGGAAGGGAGAAGCCACCGTGGATCCTCTGGGAATTCAGGGACATCCCTTCCATGACAGCATTCCCGGGATTTGCCAGGGAAAAGGAGGTGGCAGCTCCATCCCCTGGCATCCCGCGATTCCCACAGGATCCTCCATCCCTAAAAATCTCCCCGTTGCAAACCCCAAATTTCCCAGAGTGCCCTGATCCCGGGAATCCTGCAGGCAGAACAATTCTACTGCTTTTCCGCGCCTGGCATCCCAAAAGAATTCCCGGCGCTGTCTGGAAGGGCTCTGGGAGCCCAGACCCCTCTGGCAATGTGGCTCTGTGCTGCTGACGTTATCCCGCAGCTCCTGCAGACATTCCTGCAGCGCTCCGAGGATCTGGAATTCCATGGGAACCACAACAAAATCCTCCTCTGGAGCCGCCGAGACGCCTCTGGAATGAGCAAAACGAAATCCAGCCCCGCCAAGCCCATCCCAAATGGAATTAGGGCCGGGAAAATGAGATTGCGGCACCGAACAGCAGCGGGGCCAGGGCCAGCCCCGTTCCCTGCAGGAGAATTCCCAGAGCCCATCCTCACCCTCTGGAGCTGGGATTCAATCCAAGCTCCCAGGAAGAGGAGCAGGAGCAGAGCTGGGAGCGGCTGCAGGGCCTGGATTGGAGTGTCAATCCTTGGAAATATGTGGGAGCTGGGATTGGAGCCCCAAAATCCACCCAGAGGCCCCAAAGCCTTGGGAATGAAATTCCCATCAAACCAGGCAGGATTTGGGAATTTTTCCAAGCTGGAACCAGCCACGTTTCTGGACTCAGTTTTTAGGGAAGAGAGGATTTTCCAGGATTTTCTGCAAGGTTGGAGCCTCCATCCCCTCCTGTTGTTAAACCTGGAATTCTTACATTTCCTTTTAAACCAACTCCTCTTTAAGAGAAGTCCTCACTGGTCCACAGCATTCCCAGTGTTCCCACAGCATTCCCAGTGCTCCCACAGCACTCCCAGTGCTCTCATGGCATTCCCAGTGTTCCCACAGCATTCCCAGTGCTCCCACAGCACTCCCAGTGCTCCCACAGCACTCCCAGTGCTCTCATGGCATTCCCAGTGCTCCCACAGCATTCCCAGTGCTTGCATGGCATTCCCAGTGTTCCCACAGCATTCCCAGTGCTCCCACAGCATTCCCAGTGCTTGCATGGCATTCCCAGTGTTCCCACAGCATTCCCAGTGCTCCCACAGCATTCCCAGTGCTTGCATGGCATTCCCAGTGTTCCCACAGCATTCCCAGTGCTCCCACGGCATTCCCAGTGCTCTCGTGGTATTCCCAGTGCTTCCATGACATTCCCAGCATTCCCATGACATTCCCAGTCCTCCCACAGCACTCCCAATATTTCCATGGCATTCTCAGCACTCCCACATCATTCCCAATGTTGGATCCTCAGGGATTATCCCGTTTTTTATTCCAGGTACCATTTCTCCATGACCGTCCTGCAGGATCCTCAGGGATTATCCCGTTTTTTATTCCAGGTACCATTTCTCCATGACCGTCCTGCTGTACCTGCTGCCGCTGCTGGTGATCGGCTGCGCCTACGCCGCCGTCGGCCGCACGCTCTGGGCCAGCGCCATCCCCGGAGACTCCTCCGACCGCTACCACGAACAGGTGTCGGCCAAGAGGAAGGTGAGGAATTCCGGGAGGGGCTGGGAAAGGAGGGAAAGAAAGGCAAAGGAATGAGAAAGGGAATGGGGAAGGGAAAGGAGAATGAAAAGGAAAAGGGGGAAATGAATGGAGAAGGAAGGAAGGAAGGAAGGAAGGAAGGAAGGAAGGAAGGAAGGAAGGAAGGAA
>VWZS01005705.1:2695-19835 GCA_013397075.1 Rhabdornis inornatus | reverse complement strand
GGGAGCACCAAAAATCTGGGAAATCCTGGGATTTGTGGCACAGGAAGTGGGGATAAAACACAGGGAATGGGAGCACCAAAAATCTGGGAAATCCTGGGATTTGTGGCACAGGAAGTGGGGATAAAACACAGGGAAAGGGAGCACCAAAATTCTGGGAAATCCTGGGATTTGTGGCACAAGAGGTGGGGATAAAACACAGGGAATGGGAGCACCAAAGGTCAGATTCTCACTGCTCATTGGGAATGAGGGGCAGAACAAGGGATTGGGCCATTCCCAGGAGCAAGAGAAGGGATTGGAGCCATTCCCAGGGAACGAGGAGCAGGAAAAGGGATTGGGGCCATTCCAGGAGCAGGAGAAGGGATTGGGGCCATTCCCAGGAGCAGGAGAAGGGATTGGGGCCATTCCCAGGGGCAGGAGAAGGGATTGGGACCATTCCCAGGGGCAGGAGAAGGGATTGGGACCATTCCCAGGGAATGAGGAGCTGGAGAAGGGATTAGGGCCATTCCCAGGAGCAGAAGAAGGGATTAGGACCATTCCCAGGGAATGAGGAGCTGGAGAAGGGATTGGGACCATTCCCAGGGGCAGGAGAAGGGATTGGGACCATTCCCAGGGAATGAGGAGCTGGAGAAGGGACTGGGACCATTCCCAGGGGCAGGAGAAGGGATTGGGGCCATCCTAAGCTCTGTCATGCTCCAGCCTCTTCCAGAGCATTCCCACTAAAGGGAAAAGAATCCATCCCAGCTGGATGCAAGCTGTGTGCAGCAGCCAGGCACGGCAGAGCTTCCCAATAAAATCTTGTAGAGATCCAACCCATTTCCCTCTCCCGAGCATTCCCTGCGCCTCCAGCTCTGAATGCGGCACTGGAGCCGCAGCCAGAGGGGATGGACACGGCCCTGGAAGGGAAAAGCAGGGGGAGAATGCCCTGAAATCCCGAATCCAAGGCCTTTGCCAGGCTTCCGTTCAGGGAATGAACTGGGAATGGGCAGGGAATGGACTGGGAATAGGGCAGGGAATGGACAGTTGGTCCCAGGGCTGGGATTCCCTACCCATTCCCAGCAAGGCTTCCAATCTCCATTTCCTCCCCTTTTCCCAAATTTCCCACATCCCGGTGTCTCAAATCCTCCCAAACCCATCCCGAGCCCGGCTGGAAAAGCCCCGGCAGCTCCTGCTCCCAATTCCTCCTTCCCGGCTCCCAAAGGAAACCTCTCCCTGCATCCAGGAGCACCCCCACAGCCCAGTCCCAGGGATTTCAGGAATGCAAACCCCTCTGGAAAGTGGGGAGCTGGAAACCGAAGCTTTCCCGAGTCCTGGCAGGGATTTATGGAGCCGGGAAAGGATCAAAGCCATTTGCAGCGTTGCTGTCACAGTGATCCATTCCCTCAATTCCCGCTTCTATCCGGGAATGCTCCTGCCCTCGCCGGCATTGCTGATGCCGGGGAAAAATCCAGCGCAGTTGCCAGGGCAGGAATGATTTATTTGGGCATAAAATCCATCCGAGTTCCTGGGAGTCTCCTCCGGGATGCAGAGATCGATTTGTTTACTGCAGCCACGGAAAGCGGGGCCTGCTCCCGGGAAAACACATCCCAAACTCAGCCTGGGATTTTCCAGCTTCTCCCGGTTCTCCTGGAGCAGCCGAGGGAAGGGACTGACCCCGTTGCTCTGCCCCCAGATTATCAGGGGGACAAAAAAAAAAAAACCCAAAGTGTTTCAGATCCTCGAGGTTTGGGAATTGTCTAGGGCCTCCCGGGTGCTTGGAATCTTCCAAGGAGATTCCAGGCTGCTCTTCCAAGGAGATTCAGGGCTCCAAGCCTTGATTCCTTTGCCATTTTTGGGGTTGGATGGAGGCAGAGCTGAGATCCCTCCAGCGCCCTCCTGGCGCGGGAATCGAGCCCAGAGGGACGGATGGAGCCAAAATAAAACTGGGATTCAGGGGTTAAGGACTGCCTCTAAATCACCATATTCCTTAGGAAAAACGGGATTCTCCTCCTTTGGAAAAGACGGTTGTGTTTGGAAGGGGTTCTATGAAAACCCGACTGCCACTCCCGTCCGCAGGACAGGGCTGGGCACTCCCAGGGAGCAGCGTTTCCTTGGATCGGCCCTTCCCAGGAGCCTCGAATATCCTGGATGGCAAAACCCCCATTCCCTAAATCCGAATTTTCCCCCTTGGGAGATTCCGCAGCTCCATCCCGCGCTGGAGTTCGGGTTTGATAATCCTAAAGGTGTTTTCCAAGCACAACAATTCCATGATTCTGTGATCCCTCGGCTGCTCCATGCAGGGAGGGGAATACCTGGGAATCATTCCCGAGCTCCCGCGGAGATCAATCCATGGCTTTTCCTCCTGCTCCATCCAGCGGCTCAGCCGGGAAAAGCCGCCGCGAAAAACGGCGGCATCCAGCGGCAGCGTCCCTAAATCCAAGGATTCAGCCGGGAATGCCGGCCTGGGAATGCTGGAAAAGCTCCTGCTCTGGGTGGATTCAAGTCCCTCTTCCCAAACTTCGGAATGCAATGGAATTCCCAAGCTTTGGGGATGGATCCGGCACATCCCAAATTTTTCCTAAAGTTTCCAGAGCACAAGGGATGCTCCAGAAGGAAAAGCCAGGGATTTATTTCCTTCTCGGTGGAGTTTTGCCTCAGGCACAGAGCTCGGGTTTCTCCCAGGGGTGTCCCCTCTGCCCGGGATCGGGCACCTGGAGCCAGGTGAGGGTCACGGGGAATGTGGGAACACACCTGGAGACTCAAAGGGGAATGTGGGATTACACCTGGAGAGGCACGGGGAATATCGGGACACACCTGGAGAGGCACAGGGAATGTGGGAACACACCTGGAGAGTCAAGGGGGAATGTGGGAATTACACCTGGAGAGGCACGGGGAATATCGGGACACACCTGGAGAGGCACGGGGAATATCGGGACACACCCGGAGAAGCACGGGGAATACCGGGACACACCTGGAGGGTCCGGGGAAGGCCTGCAGGTTGCATTCAGTGCCAAGGTGGGGATCGGGCCCAGCTTGGACTCGGTAATCTCAAAGATTCCAACCTCACTGATTCCAGGATTCCGGGATAAACGGCGCTGCTCCAGCTGCTCCTCCTCCTCCCGGGGCTGCCCCGGAGGCTGCTGACCCCGCCCCGGTCCCATCCCAGAGCCGGGAATTGCGGGAATGCGGGAATGGCGGGGCCGCCCCTTCCCTTCCCCTCCCGGGCTCCCTCACAGCGCAGCCCCTCCCCCTCACCCCCCCCACAGCCGTTATCGAGCGCGCGCCGCCGTTCAAACCCGCCTCGGGGGCGGGAACGCCGCACGCTGATTGGCTGCCACACTGGCACCCCACGCGCTGATTGGGCGGAGGCGCGGAGGGGGCGTGGCCGCGGGGAGAGCGGGCTCCCCTCAGCGCGGCGCGGAGCCGCAGCCATGGCCGCCGGTACCCCGCGTGCTGCCGCTGTCGCCGCTGTCGCCGCCTCCTCTTTGCTCTCTCCGACCCCCCGGGCCCTCGGCAGTACCGGCACCCCCGTGCTGGCTGAGTGCCCTGGCAATGACGATGAGAGCGAGAGGCGCCAGCGCCGCCGCTCCAGGGCCGTGGACTCGTCGCTGCAGGGCCTCGGCTCACCCTCGCTCAGGTAGGGCTGGTGCGCAGGGCCTGGCATGAGAGGAGGAACCTGGTCACTGACACTGCTGGGTTGGGGGCTGAGGGGAACGCGGACACTGACCCCGCTGGGTCGGGGCTGACGGGGAGCCCGGACACTGACCCCGCTGGGTTTGGGCTGAGGGGAACGCGGACACCGATCCCGCTGGGTCGGGGCTGAGGGGGAGCCCGGACACCGACCCTGCTGGGTTGGGGCTGAGGGGAACGCGGACACCGACCCCGCTGGGTTGTAGTTGAGCAGGAGCACCGACCCCGCTGTGTCCCGCAGGCCCGAGGGCTGGCAGCCGCCGCTGTCCCAGTGGAGCAACGCGCAGATCTCGGAGCACTACAGCACCTGCATCAAGCTCTCCACCGAGAATGTGAGTCGGGGCAGCCGCGTTTGGGCCCTGCAGGGTTTAAAACCCCCTCAGCGCGGTTTGGGCGGGGTTGGAAACACTTCGGGGTGGGGCAGGTTAAGGGACCATAAAGGTTAAAGGACCGTAAACGGTGTCTGGTCCCAGCTGGGCCATCCCACAGCACACGGGTTCTGTCCACGCGGTTCTGGAGTATCTCTGGGCAATTCCAGGAAAAAGCTCCTGTGGGATTTCCTAGTTCCTGCCCATTCCTCTCGTCCTATGGCTGGGCCCCGTGGAGCAGAGCCTGGATGCATTGTCCCACATTCCACCTTGGATATTTAGGGCTGAGATCCCCTCTCTGCCCAGCTCCAGCTCCCTCAGCCTTTGATCATCAGGGATGAGATGCTCCAGATCCCTCATCTTTGTCCCCCTCGGCTGGAGCTCCTTGTCCTTCCTGTCCTGATGATCCCAGAGCTGGACACAGCACCCCTAGGGCTGGATCACTCGCTGACCTGCTGGGAATGCTCTTCCTGGTGATCCCTGGTGGTCTTGTCCCCAGGACACTCTGCTAGTCAGGGACACTTGGTTGTCCCTCAGCTCCTTCTCCAGCCCGTGCCAGTGTCCAGGGCTGGCCCTCCCCAACTGCAGGACCCGCCTGAGTTTGAATTTCAAGCGATTCTCTGTTGAATTACAATTATCTTCCCATATCTCCAGCCTCTCCCCATTCCTCTGCCAAGAGGAAGCTGTGGCCACGGCTGGGCTGGTGTTGCCCCTGCCCTGGTGCCACCTGGGCTGTCCCCAGGGTGGCCCTGGCCAGGGGAAGGGGCCCCAGCTGTGCTTTGTTGCAGAAAATCACCACCAAAAACGCCTTTGGGCTGCACCTGATCGATTACATGACCGACATCCTGAAGCAGAAGAACTCGGAGCTCACCAACTTCCAGGTCAGAGGAGTTCCTGCTGCTCATTTGTTTCCACCTCCAATTAACGCTGGGATTAATTAATGGGAAACCTCCCATGCTGCCACCAAACCCCCCTGGGAGAGGCAGCAGGAATCAGAGGCACCAAGGCCTTGAAAGGCTGAATGCTCCCAGTTGTGGTGTTTGAAAAAGGCTCAAAGCAGGACTTGGGAGGCCTCAGAGGTAAAAAAACGAGGCTGGGAAAGGAAGGGAGGTGGTGCTGGGCTAGTTCTGATCCATGAACTTGCCAGGAAAAAGCATTCCAGGAATTGTTGGGAGGGAGAGGTGGATTCCTGCATGGATGAGCAGGGGCAGGAGATTGGGATGTGGCCCCCAGGAGCTCCTGAGGTAAGGATGGGAAAAGGAGCTCTGGGTATCACTGGGGGGGACTTGGCCTTCCTGGTGGGATCTGGGCTTGGAAAAGGCCCTTGGAATTTCACCCCCTTCACCTCTTCATGCTTTGGGAAAACAGGATGATCCCAAGGGGGTGACCCTGAGGAAGGAGAGGTCCTGGCAGACCAAATCCACCCCTTTCTGCTTCTCCCCATGGCTAAACTCAACAATTCCAAAAGGATTCTTAGCTGCAATCCCCAAAAAATAAAAAAATAAAAGCAAGCTATGGGCAGAACACCCCTTTGGGGGGATCCATAGCTTTCACAATAACCCTGTTCTCCATGATTTTTCTTGGGAAATCAGCTCTGGGATGCTCCAGGTGAGAATTTTCCCTGTTCCTCTGCAGATGGCAGCTGGGACTCTGGATGCCAGCGCCAAGATCTACGCTGTGCGCGTGGATTCCGTCCACGCCGATGCCTTCAAGGTCCTGGGCCACCTGGGCAAGGAGCCCACCCCTGCCAGGGACATGGATAGCCCTGAGGAAGGTGGGAATTCCCTCTTTTCCTCTCCCAAATCCTGGGAAATTCACTCGTTCTCCACCCGGCAGTGGGAGGAGCCTCAGCACGCTTTTAGAGTTGGGAGTTTCGAAGCGATTTGGGATTAATTGAATTCTCCAAGGGGTGGGAGATTCCAGGTTCGTTTTCCTGGGATGCTGGAACAGGGAGGGATGGGAGGAGGAGCTGGATCTGTTGCTCAGTGATTTCAGATTTCAGTTTGGGATCAAACAGGGGCAGCTTGGGATTAGATAGGAGCAGTTTGGGATTAGATAGGAGCAGTTTAGGATCAAGCAGGGGCAGTTTTTTGCCCAGCAGAATCCATAAAAAGCCACCAGGACATTGCTCATCCCAGCGGATCCCTCCTGAGCAATTCCAACCCACTGCAGTTTGTTGTACAGATTCCAGGTTTTCTCCCTCCTTTGGGATATTCCAGCCCATAGTTTGAGGTGGGATTTGTCCCTTTGCCCATGCCAGGCTCCAGCCCCGGCCCCGAGGCTGCCAGGAAAGAAGCAAAGCCAAGGAAGAAGCAAAGCTTCAAGACCATCGAGCAGAACCTGAGCAACATCAACGTGTCCGAGGCCAACCGCCGGCATGAGGTGAGCTCGGCTTCCTCCCCATCCCTGTGTTCCTGCTTTTCCATTCCCCTGGCATCTCAGAGCCGCCAGTGTGAGAGTTCAGGCTGGGAAAAAGATCCTGGAATGGTTTGGTGTGGAAGGGCCTTAAATTCCAGTCAGGGTCACCATTCCAGCCCACTACAGCCCAGCCTGGGACATTGCCAGGGAGGAGCTGCAGGAATTCCATCCCAGCCTTTCCCAGGAGAGGAAATTCCATCCCTCCCCTCTTGGTTGATACCTCCTGGAGTTTCCCTTCCTGCCAGGCCCCTCCAGGGCTGGTTGGGATTGGGACTGGGACAAATCCTGGGATCCCCCTGTGGCAGCAGAGCCTTCCTGTCCCTGTTTGTCCCCTGATCCCAGAATCCCAGTTTGGGATGGATCAGCCTTCCCATGGACAAGAACAGCTCCCACTATCCCAGGCTGGAACACTCCCAGGGATGATCCAGGAGCAGAGAGGGAAGAATTTCTTCCTAAAATCCAGCACCTGGAATCCTGGAATACCTTGGCTTGGAAGGGACCCCTCAGCTCATCCCATTGCAGCACTTCCCGCTCTGCCAGGCTGCTCCAGCCTGGCCTGGGACACTCCCGGGGGTGGGGAGGAGACGTGGGGATCATTGTCCCTCGGGATGAGAGCCCTCCCTGCCTCTCTCCATCCCCAGCATTCCCGGGTTCCCGCCCCATTCCTGGATTCCCCTCTTCGTTCCCAGATTCCCTCATGCCCATTCCTGGATTCCCTCATGCCCATTCCCTGATTCCCATCCCTATTCCCTAATTCCCATTCCCGGATTTCCAGGTGGATCCCATGTTCCAGAGAGCAGCCGCCTCCTTTGACGAGTGCAGCACTGCCGGGATTTTCCTAACAGGGCTGCGCTCCCAGAGCTTCCAGAGCCGCCTCCTTTTCCACTCGGAGATTGTCCCGCTGCCCTCCTCGGAGAGCCTGGATCTGCCCAGCTCCCACCCTGTCCCCGTGGCCGGGCTCAAAGGTGAATCCCTGCTGCATTTCCCAGCCTTTTTCCACCTCTGCCCTTTTTTTTTTTTTTCCCTCTGCCTTTTTTTTTTTCCTCTCTGCCTTTTTTTTCCCCCTCTGCCTTTTCCTGCTTTTCCTGCCCTTATCCAGCTCCTCTTCCTGGGCCTTTCTTTGCTGCTCAGATCCCACTCAGGCTTCTGGAAAACTGGGAATTGTGGGGGTTTGAGGTCCTGAACCAGGTGAGAATTCCTGAACTTCAGATCCTGTGCAGGAATTTTTGAGGTTTGAGGTCCTGAGCCAGGTTGGAATTCCAGAGCCAGGTGGGGATTCCTGCTGGTATCCCAGCAATTCCCCTGTATCCCACCTCTCTGCAGCCCTGCTGGCCCCGTGCCTGGAAAAACGCCGGATCTGCTCCTCCCTGGCCGGATTCCAGTTCACCAAGTGGGATGAGGAGACCCACGATGAGGTGGGTGGGAATTCCTGATCCAGGGGTGAATTCCCGATTGAGGCTGAATTCCTGAGCCAAGCTAGAATTTCTGATCCAGGCTGGGGATTCCTGACCCAGGGGGAATTCCCGATCGAGGCAGGGATTTCCACTCCAGGCAAGGATTCCCGATCCAGGCGGGAGTTCCCGATCCAGGCGGGAGTTCCCGATCCAGGCAGGGGTTCCTGATCCAGGCAGGGATTCCCGATCCAGGCAGGAGTTCTCGATCCAGGCAGGGATTCCCAATCCAGGCAGGAGTTCTCGATCCAGGCAGGGATTCCTGATCCAGGCAGGATTCCTGTGTTGCAGTCGGTGTCGGCGCTCCTGGAGAAGTTCCGCAGGAGCGAGCAGGCGTTTGATCCCAACCTGGATCCCGACAGCGACGACGGGGAGGGCTGGGCCCCCTCCCAGCTGGAATTCCCCCCGGATTCTCTGGATGGAGACAGGAGCCCGGAACTCCAGGAGAACAGCAAGAGGTGGGGAGGGGGATCCGGGGCTGGGATGGGGCTGGGGTGGAATTCCAGGGAGGAATTCCCAGTGCCCAGGGAGGAATTCCCAGTCCTGGTGAGGAGCTCATTTCCTGCTCCAGTCCTGGGTGCATCCAGGAATGTATTCCAGGAATTTGCTTCAGGGATCTCTCTGCCTTCCAAAGAGAACTTTGACAAATCCAGGTGGGTTTCCAGTAGAACTGAGGCTCTGGAACCCCCAGTGTCTCACTCCTAGAGCTGGAACAGGGATAACAAATCCTGGGAATGCCGAGGGAATTCTGCTCATGGATAACAAATCCTCTGAATGCTACAGGAATTCTGAGCATGGATAACAAATCCCGGGAGTGCCGTGGGAATTCTGAGCATGGGTGACAAATCCTGGGAGTGCCGTGGGAATTCTGAGCAGGGATAACAAATCCTAGGAGTCCTGAGCATGGATAACAAATCCTGTGAATGCTGAGGGAATTCTGAGCAGCTCCTGTGCCTTTTCCAGGACTGCTCAAGAATACCAAATTCCAGGAATGCTGTGGGAATTCTGAGCAGGGATAACAGATCCTGGGAATGCCAAGGGAATCCTGAGCAGGGATAACAAATCCTTTGGGAATGCTGAATGGGGATGACAAATTCCGGGAATTCTGAGCAGGGATACCAAATCCCGGGAATGTTGAGCGACTCCCGTTCCTTTTGCAGGCCCGAGGGAGCTCCCTTTGGCGACGGGGACATCGGCACGCTGAGCATGCACGTATCCCTGAATCCCGGGGAATATTCCTACTTCAGCCCCCGCACCCTCGCCATGTGGGCCGGCCCCGAGCACTGGCGCTTCCGGCCCCGCCAGCCCCGTGAGTGCCAGAGCCAGGGAGCCCTGGAATTCCAGGATTCCGGGCTGGGGAGGGCTCCAGGCCTGGGATTCTGGGATGGGAAGGGCTCCGGGCCTGGGATTCTGGGATGGGAAGGGCTCCAGGCCTGGGATTCTGGGATGGGAAGGACTCCAGGCCTGGGATTCTGGGATTCTGGGATGGGAAGGACTCCAGGCCTGGGATTCTGGGATTCTGGGATGGGAAGGACTCCAGGCCTGGGATTCTGGGATTCTGGGATGGGAAGGACTCCAGGCCTGGCATTCTGGGATTCTGGGATGGGAAGGACTCCAGGCCTGGCATTCTGGGATGGGAAGGACTCCAGGCCTGGGATTCTGGGATTCTGGGATGGGAAGGGCTCCAATCCTGCGATTCTGGGATGGGAAGGGCTCCAATTCCTTCCCAAAGTCCCACGGAACTCCTTCATCCCCAGACCTTGATCGGTTTTTGCTCCCACAAAAAGCCACGGATTCCTGGAAACCTGGGAGCTGAGGCCACCCCTGGCTGCTTTCCCATAAAAAAGGGGGATATCTTTGTGGGTGCCCTTTGCCTGGAGGGGATGTTCCAGTTGGGAATGAGCCGGGTGTGCTCGTCCTGGCCCCAGGCAGTGACAGCCCCATCCCTCTTTTCCCTTCCTCTCCCCCTTCCCTCTCTTTCTCCCCCCTGTCCCTCAGCAGCCTCGGGCCTGGAGAAGGATTCCCGGCGGAGGATTCCCAGGAAAGTTTTCGAGTTGGATTTCCAGGAGGACATCGACTTCCAGGCCCATTTCCGTAAGACCAAGGTGCCCAGACAGCCCCTGGAATTCCTGGGATTTGGGCAGCTCCAGTTCTGTGTGTGGGAGGCACTGCAGAGCCTGTCCCTTTCCACACAAAACACTCCCTGCTTTTCCATGGAAGGCTGCTGGAGCTTCCTGTTTTTCCATGGAGCTGTCTGATCCCATTTTCAGGCATCCATAACTTTGGCGAAATCTATCCTGGAAAACCAAAATCTCCGGAGCACCACACTCCCTGCAGACTTCAACTACGAGCCCCAGAGCCTGGGGCAGCTCTTCCTGAAACCCCTGGTCAAGGTGAGAGAATTCCCAAAGGAATCATCCCGGGGAATCGTCCCAGGGGTCATCCTGGGGAACCATCCTAAGAACCATCCCAGGGAATCATCCCAGGGGGTCATCCCAGGATGAAGGGACAAGGCCCAGCCTTTTTCCAGGAATATTTTGGAATATTTTCCTGCAGCTCAGCCGGAGCTTGGATGCAGTGGGAGCCTTGGATACGGAGGCTGGGATTGAGGACTACGACTACAACAACCCCAACGACACCTCCAACTTCTGCCCTGCCCTGCAGGTACAGCCAGGGGATTCCCTGGGAAAATCCCTGTCCAGGGAATTCCTGAGGGAAGGGATGGGAGGGGCAGGGCCCTCCTGGCAGCCAGCCCAGCCTAGGACATTCCCAGGGATGGATTTGCCAGGGAGGAGCTGCAGGAATTCCATCCCAGCCTTTTCCAGGAGAGGGAATTCCATCCTCCTCCTCTGGGTTGATACCTCCTGGAGCTTCCCTTCCTGCCAGGCCCTCAAGGCTGGTTGGGATTGGGATTGGGATAAATCCTGGGATCTGTGGCAGCAGAGCCCTCCTGTCCCAGTTTGTCCCCAGATCCCAGAATCCCAGTTTGGGATGGATCAATCCCTTCTCATCCCAGCCTTCCCATGGGACAGCTCCCGCTACCCGAGGCTGGGACACTTCCAGGGATGGAAGAATTTTTGGATTGCTGCTTCCTGCACCTGCCTTGGCTTCAGCCTTGGCCTGGTTCCATGGGGGTAAACCCCAATCCCTTGGGGATAATTCCCAATCCCTTGGGGATAATTCTCAATCCCTTGGGGATAAACCCCAATCCCGTGGGATAAACCCCAATCCCATGGGGATAAACCCCAATCCCATGGGGATAAACCCCAATCCCATGGGGATAAACCCCAATCCCATGGGGATAAACCCCAATCCCATGGGGATAAACCCCAATTCCATGGGGACAAACCCAAATTCCATGAGGAAGCCGGACAGGAATTCCCACCCTCCGGAGCAGCTCTGGTGACTCTGGTGCCCCCCCCCGTGTCCCCTCTGTGTCCCTGCAGGTCCCTGACAGCGATGACGATCCCGATCCTGATGCCAATCCCGCAGAATTCCCGAGCCAGCTCCCGGCTCCTCCCGAGGCTCCGGAGCTCTCCAGGATCAACGGGGGGAACATCCCGGGCTGCGGGGAGCTGGAGCTCATTGCTGAACCCCAGAAGGTGACCGGGAGCCACCGGGAGTGACTGGGAGGGACTGGGAGCGACTGGGAGTGACTGGGAGCGACTGGGAGTGACTGGGAGCGACTGGGAGTGACTGGGAGCGACTGGGAGTGACTGGGAGCGACTGGGAGTGACTGGGAGCAACTGGGAGTGACCGGGAGCCCTGGGAGCAACTGGAAATGACTGGGAGCCGCCAGGAGCCCTGGGAGTGACTGGGAGCACTGGGAATTCCTCCCTGGACTGGGCTGGAGCAAAAACCTCTCAGCACCTCCAGGGTTAAAAATCCCAGGATACCTCCATGGTGCAGGATTCCAGGGATTGCCAGGATTCCTGGGATTGGGCAGGGATTGTCTTTCCCAAAGGAACAATTCCTGGGATTGCCATTCCCAAAGGAACAGTTCCTGGATTGCCATTCCTAGAGGAAAAATTCCTGGCATTGCCATTCCCAAAGAGACAGTGCCTGGGATTGTCATTCCTACAGGAACAATTCCTGGATTGTCATTCCCAGAGGAAAGATTCCCAAATTAAACACTGGGGGTTGGGAAGCCAGGTTGCCCTTGCCATTATTCCCATGGAAAAGTGGGAATGACGACACTTGTGGCTGTGATCCTGCTGGTGATCCCGATGATGATCCCGGATGATCCCAGATTCCCTCCCCAGATCCATAAAATGCACATCCAGTACGCCAGGACAGCCAAGAGGATGGACATGAGGCGGCTCAAGAGGAACATGTGGGAGCTGCTGACGGAGCAGGGAACGGGAACAGAGGTGGGCAGGGAAATTCCTGCTGGGAATTCGGCAGCAATTCCTGCCCAGTTCCATGGGATAAACCACAAATCCATGGATATAAAACCCCAATTCCATGGAGATAATCCCCAGTCCCATGGAGATAAGCCCAAATCCCACGGGGTTAAACCCCAATTCCGTGGGAAAAACCCAAATCCCACGGGGATAAACCCCAATTCCATGGGAAAAACCCAAATCCCACGGGGAAAAACCCCAATTCCACGGAGATAAACCCCAATTCCACGGGGATAAACCCCAATTCCGTGGAGATAATCCCCAATCCCACGGGGATAAACCCCAATTCCATGGGAAAAACCCAAATCCCATGGGGATAAACCCCAATTCCATGGGAAAAACCCACATCCCATGGGGATAAACCCCAATTCCATGGGAAAAACCCAAATCCCACGGGGAAAAACCTCAATTCCACGGAGATAAACCCCAATTCCCTGGGATAAACCCCAATTCCCTGGGAAAAACCGCAATCCCACGGGGATAAACCCTGATTCCCTGTTGGCCTGGGGAACAGGGATTTATCTCCATCCCAGGGGTTTTCCTGGGAATCTCAGGGCTCTGCAGTTCCTGGTTTTTCCCAAGCAGAGGGAGGATCCTGGGGAAGGGACGGACATGGAAGTGGCTGGAGAGAAGGTCCTGAGTGACCTCACCAAGGATCTGCTCCACAGGTCAGGAATGGGAGTGGGAATGGGAAAATCCGGAATGGGAATGGGACAGGGAAAATCCCAAATGGGAGTGGGAAAATCCTGAATGGGAATGGGGATGGAGATGAGAATGGGACTGGGACAGGGAAAGTCCCTTGTGGGAATGGGAAAATCCTGAATGGGACAGGGAATGGGGATGGGGATGGGACAGGGAAGATCCCTGCGGGTGTTCCCAGGAAAGCTGGGCTGGCAAACCCTTCCTGTCAGATCGAGGATCCAATCCCTGCTCCTTTGGACTCCTGGATGCTCTGGGATTCCCAGGCGCTGATCCCAATCCCGCTGTTCCGCAGGCTCCCTCCCGCCATGGCCACCGACCTGTCAGTGCCGCTGGCCTTCGTGTGCCTCCTGCACCTGGCCAACGAGAAGGTGAGGGCTGGGAGCCATTCCCAGCGTCCCGGCATTCCCGGGAACGCGGCTCGTTCCTGGGATTCCGTGGGATGAGGCTCATCCCATCAATCCTGGGATTCCGTGGGATGAGGCTCATCCCATCATTCCTGGGATTCCATGGGATGAGGCTCATTCCATCAATCCTGAGATTCCACGCAATGCAGCTGAATCCCGGTTTTTCTCTGGAATACAGCTCATTCCCAGTCCATCCCAGCTAATTCCCAATCAATCCCGGTTATTCCATGGAATGCAGCTCATCCCACAGTCCCAGGATTCCATGGAATACAGCTCATTCCATCAATCCTGGGATTCCATACAATGCAGCTGAATCCCAGTTTTTCTCTGGAATACAGCTCATTCCCAATCCATCCCGATTTTTCTATGGAATGCAGCTCCAGGAAATGGGAACATTCCCACCTTGGGCAGAGTTTGTCCCTCAGAGCTGTCCCAAGCATTCCAGACTCTGGAACAGAATTCCAGAGGCTGGGAAAGCTCTCCAAGGTCATTAATTCCAAGCTGTGCCCAATCCCCACCTGGATTCCTTCCACATCCAGGGATTCCTTGGAATTCCTCCAGGGATGGAGACTCCAAACCCCCTTGGGCAGCCCCTTCCCACCTTTTCCTTGAGGAAATTCCTGCACATTCCCTGGAAGAGCTCCCAGGCAGTGGCAGGGGCTGGGGTTGTCCCCAAGTCTCATTCCCACAGGATTTAATTCCAAAGGGATGGAATTCCGAAGGGAACGGAGCCCAGCCCTGCCAGACTTGGCTTTTCCTTCCCATTCCCAGAATTTGTGGCTGGAGAGCACCGAGGATTTGTCGGATGTGCTGGTGAGACAGGGACACTGATCCGGGATTGCTGAGGAATCATCCCCAGATCCCCAAATCCCAGCGAGATTCCTGGAATTCCGGGCTGGATGGACACAGGGACAGCTCAGCCCTTCCAGCCAGGATCCATCCAGCGGCTTTTCCCTGGACTGGGAATTCCTGCAGCTCACTGTGAACCCCAATGCCTGCAGCAGAGGCTGCTCCATGTCCTGAAATTCCCTGTTTGTCCTGAAATTCTATGTGTCCTAAAATTTCCTGTGTCCCACAATTTTCTGTCTGTATGCCAAAATTCCCTGTGTGTCCCAAAACTTCCTGTCTGTATCCCAACATTTCCTGACCGTTTCCCAAAATTTCCTGTCTGTATTCCAAAATTTCCTGTCTGTGTGTCCCAAAATTTGCTGTCTGTATTCCAAAATTTCCTGTCTATGTAGCTCAAAATTTCCTGTCTGTATCCTAAACTTTCCTGTGTCCCAAAATTCCCTCCCCATGTCCTTCCCAGTCTGTAATTCCCAGTTTTTGGACTGACTGTTACTCCTGGCCCCTGTTCCTTCCATTCCCTGGAATTATTCCCTTTTTTTGCTGGTTAAGGATAATAAATTATGCAGATTTTGGAGCGGGCCTGGAAGGAGTCCCTGGAATAACCCCGGAGTGGAGTGGGGCAGCAAATTCCCTAAAAAACGGGAATCCAGGGATCTGAGCCTGGAGCAGCAGCCAGGAATGGACTCCTGGAGCCAAATTCTGGGATCAAGATCAGCCGGGAGTCTCCTCCTCTTCCTCCTCCTCCTCCTCCTGCTTTTCCTGGGATAAGGATCCCCAGGGGCGAGATCTCCTCTGGACACCTCTGGAATTCTCCTCCATCCTTTCCTGGAGTTGGGGCTCCCTTAGGAACATCCCGAGCCGCGATTCCCGCCCCGCCGGGCTCTGCCCGCACTGCTCCCTCGCTTTTCCCAGGATTTCTCCCGTCCCAGGAGCGGCCGGGGCTCGGGAATTCCGGCCCAGGGCCCTCCCGCTCCTCTGCTCCGGGAATTCCGAGCTTCTCCCGGTGCTCCGCGAGGATTTCAGGATGCGCGGCCCTTCCCTGGCTCCTGGGGGTCGGGGGCTGCTGCTCCGGGACTGAAATTCCAGAGGCTGCTGCTCCTGGAATTGAACAGGAATGCCTTTCTCCTCCTCTTCCTGATATTCCAGGGACTGCTGCTCCAGGAATTGTTGTTCCAGGGGCTGATATTCCAGGAGATCCCGCCTGGGCTGTGGGGGGGATGCGAGGGCAGAGCGGAGGCTCCGGGAATTTCGGGAAGGGCTGGAGCGATCCCGCACCAAAGGCACCGGACCTTCCTCTTCACCTTCCTCCTCCTCCTCCGGGCCTTTCCCGGAGCGGCGCCGTGTCCCGGACCCGGCCACGAGCGGGGGCGAGGGGGGAGCACCAGGAGAGGGGTCCCGGAACCGGGAGAGGGGTCCCGGAACGAGGGGAGGGGTCCCGGAACGAGGGGAGGGGTCCCGGAACTGGGAGAGGGGTCCCGGAACTGGGAGAGGGGTCCCAGAACCGGGGGAGGGGTCCCGGAACGAGGGGAGGGGTCCCGGAACCGGGAGAGGGGTCCCAGCAGCACCGGGGACTGGTCCCAGCTTTGGGGAGAGGACCCAAAATCGGCGAGGGGTTCTAGAACAAGGGAGAGGTCCCAGCTCCAAGGAGGGGTCCCAGCACCGGGAGGAGATCCAAAATCGGGGAGGGGTCCCGGAATGGGGAGGGGTCCCAGCCCGCGGGCTCTGGGGGCTCCCACCTGCAGCAGCTCCCTGGGCGACCCCCGCGCCTCGGGGCCCCTCTCCAGGCACCTCCTCAGGAAACCCTGGAAGGATTTCGGGATTTTCCATCCCCGGAGCCGTGGGATCGGGACGGTTCCTACGCGCGGTCCCACCCAGGGGTGCTCATCTGTCCCCGGGATCCCGAAACCCGATCTGCTCCTAAAATCCCGTTTATTGCTGAAACCCGATCTGCTCCTAAAATCCCGTTTATTCTTGAAACGCGATCTGCTCCTAAAATCCCGCTTATTCCTGAAACGCAATCTGTTCCTAAAATCCCGCTTATTCCTGAAAAGCAATCTGTTCCTAAAATCCCGTTTCTTCCTGAAACTCGATCTGTTCCTAAAAATTCCTGTTTATTGATGAAATCCCTTCCATCCCAGCGCCGATGGAGCTGGGAAGGCTGGACTGGGTACGAGGGGAAACTGAGGCAGGGTCGCTCTTCCCGCAGCTCCGGCCATCCCAGCCCGGATAAAAGCCGGGAATAAAAACCCGAGTGGGTTTTTTTTTGCTGTTAATTTCATCCATTCTCGATAAATCCTGGGTTCATCGCGGAGAGCGCGGGAGCCTTCCTGGAAAGGGGGGGTTCGGCGGCACCCGCGGCTCCTTCACCCCCTTCCTGCCCCGGGAGGGGGGGCAGGAGCCCAGGCTCCCTCCCCCCGACTTCCCTCGCTTCTGCTTTCTCGGGTTTTTGGCCCAAAATGAGTCACCGGGGGATTTTTATTTTTTCCTCTCATTTTTCGGGACTCTTTCACTAGCCGAAGCGGGGGGNCGAAGGGGGGGGGGGGGGGATTCTCGGGGGGCTGAGCCCCGACTGTCCCCCGCGTGTGAGCGGCTCCGGTCCTGCGGGACTGGGATTCCCGATCCAGGGACCAGGGACAGCATCCCTGGAATGCCGGGGACCCCCGGGAAGGGGCGCGGGACCAGGAGCCCGGAGCATCCCGCCGTGACCCCACCCTCGGGGCGGCTCCGCAGCGGGGAGAGCGGCTTTGGGGGCCGGAAAGTCCGGCCCAGTCACTCGGGAGGCGGGGGGAGAACCCCCAAAAGCGCGTCCGTTCCGGTAAGCAAAGAGTCAATGGCTGCGGCTCGCCCCGCTCCGGCTCGCCCACGCCACTTCCCCGAGC